>CM030367.1:35938505-36052048 GCA_017893485.1 Hemerocallis citrina
CGTTGCCTTAAAAATCGCGCTAGATCAAGATTCGACGGTTCAGATTGAGCCACGTCCCTCGTAGCCAAATCCGTGCAAACGTAGCTCCCAACGTGAAAATGGGGAAAAGTTCATCGCGTTAATCGGATATGTCTCCAAGGGATGTGGCTCAGTCTGAGTCATTGGATATTGATCGAGCGCGAATTTTTAGCCAACGTTTTTGCAAATTTCATGCTCGAGCCACGTTTGGTCGAATTTTATTCCGAGGAACGTGGCAACACCAGAGCCGTCTGATCTTCATCACGGGCGATTAACGCGAGGAACTTTTCCCTATTTTCACGTTCAGAGCCACGTTTGCTCGGATTTGACTCCGAGTAATGTAGCTCGATTTGAGCCGTCGGATCTTGATCAAGCATAATTTTTTAGGCCTCGTTTTTTCACACTTTCACGCTTGGAGACACTTTTTCTCAGATTTGGCTCCTAGGGACGTGGCTCGATCTGAGCCGTTGGATCTTGACCGAGCGTGATTTTGGAGGGCACATTTTCCCACACTTACTTGCACGGAGCCACGTTTGCTCGGATTTGACTACGAGGGATGTGGCTCAATCTGAGCCGTCGGATCTTGGTCGAGCACGATTTTTGAGGCAACGTTTTTCCATGCTTTCACGGTCGGTGCCACATTTGCTCGGATTTGGCTCCAAGGGAAGCGGCTCAATCAGAGCCGTTGGATCTTGATCGAGCGTGATTTTTGAGGCAACATTTTCCCACACTGACACGCTCGGAGGCACATTTGCTTGGATTGTCTACGAGGGACGAGGCTAAATCTGAGTCATTGGATCTTGATCGAGCGCGATTATTTAGGCAACATTTTTCCACACTTTCACGCTCGAAGCCACGTATGCTCGGATATGTCTCCATAGGACGTGGCTCAGTCTGAGCCATTAGATATTAATCGAGCGCGAATTTTTAGGCAAAGTTTTTGCAAATTTCATGCTCGAGCCACGTTTGGTTGGATTTTGTTCCGAGGAACGTGGCAACACCAGAGCCGTCTGATCTTCATCACGGGTAATTAACGCGACGAACTTTTTCTTATTTTCACATTCGGAGACACGTTTGCTCGGATTTGACTCCGAGCAACGTGGCTCGATCTGAGCTGTCGGATTTTGATCAAGCATAATTTTTGAGGCCACGTTTTTTCACACTTTCACGCTCGGAGGCAGTTTTTCTCAGATTTGGCTCCGAAGGACGTGGCTCGATCTAAGCCGTTGGATCTTGATCGAACATGATTTTTGATGCAACCTTTTTCCACACTTACACGCGCGGAGCCAAGTTTGCTCGGATTTGGCTCCGGAGGACGTGGCTCGATATGAACCAACAGATCTGTATCAAGCGCGATTTTGAGGCAACATTTTTTCCACACTTTCACGCTCGGAGCCACGTTTTCTCAGAGTTGGCTCCGTGGGACATGGCTCAATCAGAGCCGTTGGATCTTGATCGAGCGTGATATTTTGAGGCAACATTTTTCCACACTTACACGCACGGAGCCACGTTTGCTCGGATTTGGCTTCGAGGGACGTGGCTCGATCTGTGCCGTCGGATCTTGAGGCAACATTTTCGAGGCAACGTTTTTCCACACTTTCACGCTCGGAGCCATGTTTGCTTGAATTTTGCTCTGAGGGACGTGGCAACACCAGAGCCGTCTAATCTTCATCACGGGCGATTAACGGGATGAACTTTTCCCTATTTTCATGTTGGGAGCTACGTTTGCTCCGATTTGGCTACGAGGGACGTGGCTCAATCTGAGCAGTCGGATCTTGATCTTGCGCAATTTTTGAGGCAACGTTTTTCCACGCTTTCACGCTCGGTGCCACGTTTGCTCGGATTTGGCTCCAAGGGAAGTGGCTCAATCTGAGCCGTTGGATCTTGATCGAGCGCGATTTTTGAGGCAACATTTTCCCACACTTAGACATTCGGAGGCACGTTTGCTTGGATTTGGCTACGAGGGACATGGCTCAATCTGAGCCATTGGATCTTGATCGAGCACGATTAGCTAGACAATATTTTTCCACACTTTCACGCTCGGAGCCACGTTTACTCGGATATGTCTCCAAGGGACGTGGCTCAGTCTGAGCCATTGGATATTGATCGAGCGCAAATTTTTAGGCAACGTTTTTACAAATTTCATGCTCGAGCCACGTTTGGTCGGATTTTGTTCCGAGGGATGTGGCAACACCAGAGCCGTCTGATCTTCATCACGGGCGATTAACGCGACGAACTTTTTCCTATTTTCACGTTCGGAACCACGTTTGCTCGGATTTGATTCCGAGCGACGTTGCTCGATCTGAGCCGTCGGATCTTGATCAAGCATAATTATTTAGGCCACGTTTTCCACACTTTCACGATCGGAGCCACGTTTGCTCAGATTTGGCTCCGAGGGACGTGGCTGAATCTGAGCCGTTGGATCTTTGATCGAGCGTGATTTTTGAGGCAAAATTTTCCCACACTTACACGCTCGGAGCCACGTTTGCTTGGATTTGGTTACGAGGGACGTGCTCAATCTGAGCCGTTGGATATTGATCGAGCGCGATTATTTAGGCAACGTTTTTCCACACTTTCACGCTTGGAGCCACGTTTGCTCGGATTTGGCTCCGAGGAACGTGGCTCGATCTGAGCCACTGGATTTTGATCGAGCACGATTTTTTAGGCAACATTTTCCCACACTTACCCGCACGGAGCCACGTTTGCTCGCATTTGGCTCCGGGACACATGGCCCGATATGAGCCAACAATGTTGATCAAGCGCGATTTTTTAGGCAATATTTTTCCACACTTTAACGCTCGGAGCCACGTTTGCTCGGATTTGGTTCCGTGGGACGCGGCTCAATCTGAGCCGTTGGATCTTGACCAAGAGCGATTTTTGAGGCAACGTTTTTCCACAGTTGCACGCTCGGAGCCACGTTTGCTCGGATTTGGCTCCGAGGGACATGGCTCAATCTTAGCCGTTGAAACTTGATTGAGCGCGATTTTTTAGGCAACGTTTTTCCCAATTTCACGCTCGGAACCACTTTTGCTCGGATTTGGCTCGGATGGACGTGGCAACACCATGGACGTCTGATCTTGATCACGACCGATTAACAAGACGAAGTTCTCCCATTTTAACGTTCGGAGCCACGTTTGCTCGGAATTGGCTCCGAGGGACCGGGGTTGATCTGTGCTGTTGGATCTTGATCGAGCCTGATTTTTTAGACAACGTTTTTCCACACTTTCACGCTCGGAGCCACGTTTGCTCGGATTTGGCACCGAGGTACGTGGCTCATTCTGAGCCATTGGATCTTGATCATGCACGATTTTTTAGGCCACATTTTCCACACTTACTCGCACGAAGTCACGTTTGCTCGGATTTGGCTATGAGGGATGTTGCTCAATCTGAGGATCTTGATCGAGCGCGACTTTTGAGGCAACATTTTTCCACGCTTTCACGCTCGGAGCCATGTTTGCTCGGATTTGGCTCTGAGGTACATGGCTGAATCTGAGCCGTTGGATCTTGATCGAGCCTGATTTTTGAGGCAACATTTTCCCACACTTACATGCTCGGAGGCACGTTTGCTTGGATTTGGCTACGAGCGACGTGGCTCAATCTGAGCCATTGGATCTTTGATCGAGTGCGATTATTTCGGCAACGTTTTTCCACACT
Organism: Hemerocallis citrina; assembly: GCA_017893485.1. NCBI lineage: Eukaryota > Viridiplantae > Streptophyta > Magnoliopsida > Asparagales > Asphodelaceae > Hemerocallis > Hemerocallis citrina. Next base: position 35,942,178 of record CM030367.1, read on the forward strand.
TTCACACTTGGAGGCACGTTTGCTCGGATATGTCTCCAAGGGACGTGGCTCAATCTGAGCCGTTGGATATTGATCGAGCCCGATTTTTTGGCAACGTTTTGCCAATTTCATGCACGGAGCCACGTTTGCTCGGATTTTGCTCCGAGGGACATGGCTCAATCTGTGCCGTCGGATCATGATCCAGTGCAATTTTGGAGGCAACGTTTTTTCACACTTTCCGCTCGGAGCCACGTTTGCTTGGATTTTGCTCTAAGGGATGTGGCCAGAGCCGTCAAATCTTCTTCACGGGCGATTAACGGGACGAACTTTTTCCCATTTTCACGTTGGGAGCTACGTATGCTCGGATTTGGCTACGAGGGACGTGGCTCAATCTGAGCCGTCGGATCTTGATCTAGCGTGATTTTTGAGGCAAAGTTTTTCCACGCTTTCACGCTCGGTGCCACGTTTGCTCGGATTTGGCTCCAAGGGAAGTGGCTCAATCTGAGCCGTTGGATCTTGATCGAGCGCGATTTTTGTGCCAACATTTTCGTACACTTACACGCTCAGAGGCACGTTTGCTTGGATTTGGCTACGAGGGACGTGGCTCAATCTGAGCCACTGGATCTTGATCGAGCGCGATTATTTAGGCAACATTTTTCCACACTTTCACGCTCGGAGCCATGTTTGCTCGGATATGTCTCCAAGGGATGTGGCTCCGTCTGAGCCATTGGATATTGATCGAGCGCAAATTTTTAGGCAACGTTTTTAGAAATTTCATGCTCGAGCCACGTTTGGTCGGATTTTGTTCCGAGGGACGTGGCAACACCAGAGCCGTCTGATCTTCATCACGGGCAATTAACGAGACGAACTTTTTCCTAATTTCACGTTCGGAGCCACGTTTGCTCGGATTTGACTCCGAGCAACGTGGCTCGATTTGAACCGTCGGATCTTGATCCAGCATAATTTTCTAGGCCACGTTTTTTCACACTGTCACGATCGGAGCCATGTTTGCTCGGATTTGGCTCTGAGGGACATGGCTGAATCTGAGCCGTTGGATCTTGATCGAGCCCGATTTTTGAGGCAACATTTTCCCACACTTACACGCTCGGAGGCACGTTTGCTTGGCTTTGGCTACGAGCGACGTGGCTCAATCTGAGCTGTTGGATCTTTGATCGAGCGCGATTATTTCGGCAACGTTTTTCCACACTTTCGCGCTCGGAGCCACGTTTGCTCGGATATGTCTCCATAGGACGTGGCTCAGTCTGAGCCATTGGATATTGATCGAGCGCGAATTTTTAGGCAAAGTTTTTGCAAATTTCATGCTCGAGCCACGTTTGGTTGGATTTTGTTCCGAGGAACGTGGCAACACCAGAGCCGTCTGATCTTCATCACGGGTAATTAACGCGACGAACTTTTTCTTATTTTCACATTCGGAGACACGTTTGCTCGGATTTGACTCCGAGCAACGTGGCTCGATCTGAGCTGTCGGATTTTGATCAAGCATAATTTTTGAGGCCACGTTTTTTCACACTTTCACGCTCGGAGCAACGTTTGGTCGGATATGTCTCCAAGGGACGTGGCTCAATCTGAGCCGTTGGATATTGATCGAGCGCGATTTTTAGGCAACGTTTTGCCAATTTCATGCACGGAGCCACGTTTGCTCAGATTTTGCTCCGAGGGACATGGCTCAATCTTAGCTGTTGGAACTTGATTGAGCGCGATTTATTAGGCAACGTTTTGGCTAATTTCACGCTCGGAACCACTTTTGCTCGGATTTGGCTCTGAGGGACGTGGCAACACCATAGACGTCTGATCTTGATCACGACCGATTAACAAGACGAAGTTCTCCCATTTTCACGTTCGGAGCCACATTTGCTCGGAATTGGCTCCGAGGGACCGGGGTTGATCTGTGCTGTTGGATCTTGATCGAGCCTGATTTTTTAGACAACGTTTTTTCACACTTTCACGCTCGGAGCCACTTTTGCTCGGATTTGGCACCGAGGTACGTGGCTCAATCTGAGGCTTTGGATCTTGATCATGCACGATTTTTTAGGCCACATTTTCCCACACTTACTCGCATGGAGCCACGTTTGCTCGAATTTGGCTACGAGGGATGTGGCTCAATCTGAGCCGTGGGATCTTGATCGAGCGCAATTTTTGAGTCAACATTTTTTTCCACTTTCACGCTCGGAGCCACGTTTGCTCGGATTTGGCTCCGAGGGACGTGGGTCAATCTGAGTCGTTGGATCTTGATCGAGCCCGATTTTTTAGGCAACATTTCTCCGCACTTACACGCACGGAGCAACGTTTGCTCGGATTTGGCTCCCGAGGACTTGGCTTGATATGAGCCAACAGATCTTGATCAAGTGCGATTTTTGAGGCAACGTTTTTCGACACTTTAACGCTCGGAGCCACGTTTGCTCGGATTTGGCTCCGTGGGACGTGGCTCAATCAGAGTCGTTGGGTCTTGACCAAGCGCGATTTTTGAGCCAACGTTTTCCCGCACTTTCACGCTCGGATTTGGCTCCGAGGGACGTGGCTCTATCTGAGCCGTTCGATTTTGATCGAGCACGATTTTTGAGGCTACGTTTTTTCCACACTTACTAGCTCGGTGCCATGTTTGCTTGGATTTGGCTCGGAGTGACGTGGCTCATTTTGAGACGGTCGATCTTGATCGAGCGCAATTTTTGAGGCAACGTTTTAACCAATTTCACGCTCGGAGCCACGTTTGTTCGGATTTGGCTGTGAGGGACGTGGCTCAATCTAAACCGTTGGATCTTGATCGAGCATTATTTTTTAGGCAACTTTTTTCCACAGATTCACGCTCGGAGCCACGTTTGCACAGATTTGGCTCCAAGGGACATGGCTCAATCTTAGCAATTGGATCTTGACGAGCGCAATTTTTTAGGCAACTTTTTTCCCAATTTCACGGTCGGAACCACTTTTGCGCGGATTTGGCTCCGAGCGACGTGGCAACACCATAGACATCTGATCCTGATCACAACCGATTAAACAGACGAAGTTCTCCCATTTTCACGTTTGGAGCCACGTTTGCTCAGAATTGGCCGTTTGATCTTGATCATGCACGATTTTTGAGGCCACATTTTCCCATACTTACTCGCACGGAGCCACGTTTGCTCGGATTTAGCTACGAGGGATGTTGCTTAATCTGAGCCGTCGGATCTTGATCAAGCGCGACTTTTGTGGCAACGTTTTTCCACGCTTTCACGCTCGGAGCCATGTTTGCTCGGATTTGGCTCTAAGGGACATGGCTAAATTTGAGCCGTTGGATCTTGATCGAGCTCGATTTTTTAGGCAACATTTTCCCACACTAACACGCTCGGAGGCACGTTTGCTTGGATTTGGCTACGAGCGACGTGGCTCAATCTGAGCCATTGGATCTTTGATTGAGTGCGATTATTTCGGCAACGTTTTTCCACACTTTCGCGCTCGGAGTCACGTTTGCTCGGATATGTCTCCAAGGGACGTGGCTCAATCTGAGCCATTGGATATTGATCGAGCGCGATTTTTAGGCAACGTTTTTGCCAATTTCATGCTCGCAGCCACGTTTGGTCGGATTTTGCTCCGATGAACGTGGCCACACCAGAGCCGTCTGATCTTCATCACGGACAATTAACGCGACGAACTTTTCCCTATTTTCACGTTCGGAGTCACGTTTACTCGGATTTGACCCCGAGCAACGGGGCTCGATCTGAGCCGTCGGATCTGGATCAAGCATAATTATTTAGGCCACGTTTTTCCACACTTTCACGCTCGGAGCCACATTTGCTCGGATTTGGCTCCGAGGGACGTGGCTCGATCTAAGGCGCTGGATTTTGATCTAGCGTGATTTTTAAGGCAACATTTTCCCACACTTACCCGCACGGAGCCACGTTTGCTCGCATTTGGCTCCGGGGGACATGGCCCGATATGAGCCAACAATCTTGATCAAGCGCGATTTTTAAGGCAACATTTTTCTACACTTTCACGCTCGGAGCCACGTTTGCTCGGATTTGGTTCCGTGGGACGCGGCTCAATCTGAGCCGTTGGATCTTGACCAAGTGCGATTTTTGAGGCAACGTTTTTCCACAGTTTCACGCTCGGAGCCACGTTTGCTCGGATTTGGCTCCGAGGGACATGGCTCAATCTTAGCCGTTGGAACTTGATTGAGCACGATTTTTTAGGCAACGTTTTTCCCAATTTCACGCTCGGAACCACTTTTGCTCGGATTTGGCTCTAAGGGACGTGGCAACACCATAGACGTTTGATCTTGATCACGACCGATTAACAAGACGAAGTTCTCCCATTTTCACGTTCGGAGCCACGTTTGCTCGGAATTACCTCCGTGAGACCGGGCTCGATCTGAGCCGTCGGATCTTGATCGAGCTTGATTTTTTAGACAATGTTTTCCACACTTTCACGCTCGGAGCCACGTTTGCTCAGAATTGTCTCTGAGGGATGTGGCTGAATCTGAGCCGATGGATCTTGATTGAGCGCAATTTTTGAGGCAACATTTTCCTACACTTACACGCACAGAACCACATTTGCTTGGCTTTGGCTACGAGGGACGTGCTCAATCTGAGCCGTTGTATCTTGATCGAGCACGATTATTTAGGCAACGTTTTTCCACACTTTCATGCTCGGAGCCACGTTTGCTCGGATGTCTCCAAGGGATGTGGCTCAATCTGAGCCATTAGATATTGTTCGAGCGCGATTTTTAGGCAACGTTTTTGCCTATTTCATGCTCGAAGCCACGTTTGGTCGGATTTTGCTCCGAGGGACGTGGCAACACCAGAGCCGTCTGATCTTCATCACGGGCGATTAACGCGGCAAATTTTTTCCCTATTTTCACGTTCGGAGCCATGTTTGCTCGGATTTGACTCCGAACAACGTGGCTCGATTTGAGCCGTCGGATCTTGATCAAGCATAATTTTTGAGGCCACGTTTTTTCATAATTCACGCTCGGAGCCACTTTTTCTCAGATTTGGCTCTGAGTGACGTAGCTCGATCTGAGCCGTTGGATCTTGGCCGAGCGTGATTTTGGAGGCCACATTTTCGCACACTTCCTCGCACGGAGCCACGTTTGCTCGGATTTGGCTACGACGGACGTGGCTCAATCTGAGCCGTCGGATCTTGATCGAGCGTGATTTTTGAGGCAACGTTTTTCCACGCTTTCACGCTCGGTGCCACGTTTGCTTGGATTTGGCTCCGAGGGAAGTGGCTCAATCTGAGCCGTTAGATCTTGATCGAAAGCGATTTTTGAGGCAACATTTTCCCACACTTACACGCTCGGAGGCACGTTTGCTTGGATTTGGCTACGAGGGACGTGGTTAGATATTGATCGAGTGCGATTTTTAGGCAACGTTTTTGCCAATTTCATGCTCGCAAGCCACGTTTGGTCGAATTTTGCTCCGAGGAACGTGGCCACACCAGAGCCGTCTGATCTTCATCACGGGCAATTAACGCGATGAACTTTTCCTTATTTTCACGTTCGGAGCCACGTTTGCTCGGATTTGGCTCCGAGAGACGTGGCTCGATCAGAGCCGTTGGATCTTGATCAAGAATAATTTTTGAGGCCACATTTTTTCACACTGTCATGGTCGAAGCCACATTTGCTCTGATTTGGCTCCGAGGGAAGTGGCTCGATCTGAGCCATTGGATCTTGATCGAGCGCAATTTTTGAGGCAACATTTTTCCACACTTCCAAGCACGGAGACACGTTTGCTCGGATTTGGCTCGGGGGGACTTGGCTCGATATGAGCCATTGGATCTTGATCAAGCCCAATTTTTGAGGCAACGTTTGTCCACACTTTCACGGTCGGAGCCACGTTTGCTCGGATTTGGCTCCGAGGAACGTGGTTCAATCAGAGCCGTTGGATCTTGATCGAGCGCGATTTTTTGAGGCAACATTTTCCCACACCTACACGCACTGAGCCATGTTTGCTCGAATTTGGCTTCGAGGGACGTGGCTCGATTTGTGCCGTCGGATCTTGATCGAGCGCGATTTTTGAGGCAACGTTTTTCCACACTTTCACGCTCGGAGCCACGTTTGCTTGGATTTTGCTCTGAGGGACGTGGAAACACCAGAGCCATCTAAGCGATTAACGGGACGAACTTTTCCCTATTTTCACGTTCGGAGCCACGTTTGCTCGGATTTGGCTCGGAGGGACCTGGCACAATCTGAGCCGTTCGATCTTGATCGAGAGCGATTTTTGAGGCAACATTTTTCCCACACTTACAAGCTTGGTACCACGTTTGCTCGGATTTGGCTCATAGGGACGTGGCTCAATCTGAGCCATTGGATCTTGATCGAGCGGGATTTTTGAGGCAACATTTTTCCACACTTACACACTCGGAGGCACGTTTGCTTGGATTTGGCAACGAGGGACGTGCTCAATCTGAGCCATTGGATCTTGATCGAGCGCGATTATTTAGGCAACATTTTTCCACACTTTCACGCTCGGAGCCACGATTGCTCGGATATGTCTCCAAGGGATATGGCTCATTCTAAGCCATTAGATATTGATCGAGCGCGATTTTTATGCAACGTTTTTGCCAATTTCATGCTCGGAGTCACGTTTGGTCAGATTTTGCTCCGAGGAACATGGCCACACCAGAGCCATCTGATCTTCATTAAGGGCAATTAATGCGACGAACTTTTTCCTATTTCACGTTCAGAGCCACGTTTGCTCGGATTTGATTTCGAGCATCGTGGCTCGATCTGAGCCATTGGATCTTGATCAAGCATAATTATTTAGGCCACGTTTTCCCACACTTTCACGCTCGGAGCCACGTTTGCTCGGATTTGGCTCCGAGGGACGTGGCTCGATCTGAGCCACTGGATTTTGCTCGAGCGCAATTTTTGAGGCAACATTTTCCCACACTTACCCGCACGGAGCCACGTTTGCTCGGATTTGGCTTCGGGGGACATGGCCCGATATGAGCCCACAATCTTGATCAAGCGCAATTTTTGAGGCAACATTTTTCCACACTTTCATGCTCGGAGCCACATTTGCTCGGATTTCGTTCTGTGGGAAGTGGCTCAATCTGAGCCGTTGGATCTTGATCAAGTGCGATTTTTGAGGCAACGTTTTTTCACAGTTTCACGTTCGGAGCCACGTTTGCTCGGATTTGGCTGCGAGGGTCATGGCTCAATCTTAGCCGTTGGAACTTGATTGAGCGCGATTTTTTAGGCAACGTTTTTCCCAATTTCACGCTCGGAACCACTTTTGCTCGGATTTGGCTCCGAGGGACGTGGCAACACCATAGACGTCTGATCTTGATCACGACCGTTTAACAAGACGAAGTTCTCCCATTTTCACGTTCGGATCCACGTTTGCTCAGAATTGGCTCCGAGGGACCGGGGTTGGTCTGTTGTAATATCCCGGACGGATATTACCATATATAAATTATTATTTTATTACTATTTTATTAATATTTTGTTTTAATTCCAAAATTGAATTATTTTGGTGATTTTCAACCGGTTTATTCATAGACATCATCTGTACCCAGATATCAGTCAGTATACAACCGTATTGTATCAAATTGATACCGTAATCTTCCGAACTAATAATAAAATTTATTTTATTATTATTTCCGAGATTTAATTATTTTATACGGATTATGCGAAGATTTTCGGTATACGGACATATATGCGCACGTACGAGTAGTATGTCGATTAGTGCATTATACGAATTGTGTGTTGTGTATCTTTGGACTAGGTGTTTATCTTTTTATAACAACCTAATTAGAAGGTTAGGGTTTGATTAGGAGGCTTAATCTAGGGTTTTTGTATGCATAAGAAGATTAAGTAAAAACCCTTACTAGAAAATATCTCTCCCACATCACACCTCCACCACATAACACCTCCCTCCACCTCACCCCTACCTTCCCTAAGGTATGGCCGGCCCACCTTTTGTGGGAGGGGTTTTGTGCAATTGTGTGCATACACATTTGCACTTTTCACCTTTCTCTCCTCCTATAAATACCCCCTTCCTTCTCCTTAGTTTCATTTTAGAAAGATCAAAAGAAAGAAAGAAAGAAAGGAAAAGAATGAGTGAACTAACTTGAGAGTTTTTATTTGTAGGTTGGTAGGAGTTCTAGGAGAAAGAAGGAGAGTAATCTAGTTCTTCCATCAAAGAAACAAGGTGGGGGTTTCTCCTAGGTTTGTGTTTGATTAATTGTTTGTTTGCTTGTTATTTGAAAGATGGTTTTGATGTTCTTCTTCTTCTTACCCTCTTGTTTACCTTTCTTTTTTGGTGTGGTTATTATGTGAAATCTTATATTGTATGTTGTAGTATGAACCATCTAAAAAGAGTTCTTTTGTTTGTTGTTGTAAGATAAAGAGTTAACTACTTGGACTAAAAGGATACATGCACATAAACTTTTGCATACAACCATGTAAGGTTGTAGGACTTGAATGTGAGACCATACATAAGGCATATGAATTTGTTTACAACCATTTGGGTTGTAGGACCTATGTTGAACCTTGGACTAAAATAGAACATATGTTGATTAAACCCAAAAATGAAGTGTTCTTACTTGTTGTATTATTGTTTAGTTTTAATCTTAAAGTATGAAAAAGAAACTAGCTAAATCACTAGTGGTAAAATAAATAAATAAAAAGATCTTTTCTTTCTAAACACTAGTTGTAAAAAGATCAAAAAGATCTCTTTTATGTCCACTAGTAAGAAACCTATGCTAATAAAGATCTTTTTTGTAGTAATTTAGTTGTAGATATTTATGCTAAATTTTAGTAGATGCTTATGGTAGTAGTAGTAGATATATGTTCAAATAAAGTTGTAGTAGTAGTAAATGTGTATGCTTCAATTAAAATAGCAATAGTAGATGTGGAATTTATTATATTATATTTAGGAATGAGATTTATGCTTCAAATGTTGTAGGATTCCTTCTAAAATTACTTAGAATGTTGTAGGATTCCTTCCAAAATTACTTAGAATGTTGTAGGATTCCTTCTAAAATACTTATCATGTTTAGAAGCAATATTCATGCTTCAAATGTTGTAGGATTCCTTCTAAAATTACTTATTATGTTTTATTCATGCTTAGAATGTTGTAGGATTCATTTTAAAAATCCTACCATGTTTAGATTACTTTGTTTATGTTTAGAATGTTGTAGGATTAATTCTAAAAATCCTACCATGTTTAGACTGCTTGTTTATGCTTAGAATGTTGTAGGATCCATTCTAAAAATCCTACCATGTTTAGATTAGCTTATACATGCTTAGAATGTTGTAGGATTAATTCAAAAAAATCCTACCATGTTTAGACTACTTTGTTTATGCTTAGAATGTTGTAGGACCCATTCTAAAAAAATCCTACCATGTTTAGATTAGCTTATACATGCTTAGAATGTTGTAGGATTAATTCTAAAAATCCTACCATGTTTAGACTACTTTGTTTATGCTTAGGATGTTGTAGGATCCATTCTAAAAATCCTACCATATTTAGATTAGCTTATACATGCTTAGAATGTTGTAGGATTAATTCAAAAAATCCTACCATGTTTAGACTACTTTGTTTATGCTTAGAATGTTGTCGGACCCATTCTAAAAAAATTCTACCATGTTTAGATTAGCTTATACATGCTTAGAATGTTGTAGGATTAATTCTAAAAATCCTACCATGTTTAGACTACTTTGTTTATGCTTAGAATGTTGTAGGACCCATTCTAAAAAAATCCTACCATGTTTAGATTAGCTTATACATGCTTAGAATGTTGTAGGATTAATTCTAAAAAATTCTACAATGTTTAGACTACTTTGTTTATGCTTAGGATGTTGTAGGATCCATTCTAAAAATCCTACCATGTTTAGATTACTTTGTTTATGTTTAGAATGTTGTAGGACTCATTCTAAAAATACCTACCATGCTTAGATTAATTTATTTGTGTTTAAAATGTTGTAGGATTCATTCTAAAAATACCTACCATGCTTAGATTAATTTATTTGTGCTTAGAATGTTGTAGGATTCATTCTAAAAATACCTACCATGCTTAGATTAATTTATTTATACTTAGAATGTTAAAGGATTCATTCTAAAATTCCTATCATGTTTTAGGAAGGATATTTATGCTTAGAATGTTGTAGGATTTATTCTAAAAATATCTATCATGTTAGGAATGATATATATGCTTGAGAATGTTGTATGTTCATACTAGTTATATATATGCATGCTTGAGAATGTTGTATGTTCATACTAGTTATATGTATGCATACTTGGGAATGTTATATGTTCATATTAGTTATATATGTATCCATGCTTGGGAACGCTACAAGTGCATGCTAAATCACACTCACAATCAAGAGTGTTATAAGTTGATGGTTAGGTCATATATACCATGTTTTAGTAGTGGTAGGTTGATGCTTGCAATTGCATACCATGATCTAATTGCCATAGGTTAAGTAATAAGAAAGAGCCATGTGAAAATTGTAGGAGTGACTACCGTGTTGTAGTTAATGTTAGTATGGAACCATAGCATATGAGCACCCTTCATTCATAGCAATAAGGGTTGAGAAGTGCTAATAGCTGTAGCTTGAGAAAAAGCTAGTTTAGGATCTTCAAGTACCCTAAGGGTCATCGACCATCAAGACCACATCCTACCCCCTTAGAGTAAAATGGATAGATCTCACCTTGGGCGTCGACGGATCTTAACCAATGTAGGTTGACCGTGGGCCGAGAGTGTTGGTAGAATCCGAGTTAGGGGTAGGAATGAGTGAGAGAGATATTATTACCAGAGTCTTGGATCGAGGAACCACGAGTTGGACCATGATTGGAAACTATGCAAGATTGCATAGGAATAATAACCTCATTAGGATAGTGACTTAACCTTTTGCCCGAAAGAAGGGGAGTTGGTAGTAGGGTGCACCGTACGACCAAGCCTTTCTTTAGGGCCGATCTTAGGTGGTGTTATTGGGTTGTACCTTCCCGTCAAAGAGATACGTATGGTGCCGTCTCACAGGTTGAGGACACGGGTTGCGTATCTCGCTCTGTTAATTCCTGAAATACCGTGGCTGGGGTACCACAGGATGCATTTGGGCAGTCCTGCGCTTGCGATACCCCAGAGGGTGCCACAGGATAGGCTTCGTGCTATCCTGCGCTCGCGAAACCCTATGGTTTGATTTTGGAACGATGCCCGATATACTGGGATCGAGTGAGGTCCGGCATGCCGGGTAGTAGTGGAAAACGGAGACACCATAAGCAGACTGCATAGGGAGACTTGACCCCTTCTGCAACCTCACAGAGTTATGGAGTATTGTCAGGAATAGGTTGTGTACAATTAAAATTCATAATGCGGGTTCAATCCCTATATATGGAGAAACGGCTTGAGATGGGGTCGCATGTAGTATGGGCTGCATGTTGCTTTCGGAGACTTGCTGGCATTAGAGTATGAGCATCTTGGTTTAGTTGACATGGCATTAGGATATGAGCATCCTGGTTCAGTTGACATGGCATTAGGATATGAGCATCCTGGTTTAGTTGACATGGCATTAGAATATGAGTATCCTAGCTCAGTTGACAGTGTATTAGTATTATAGTTTAGTTGACAGTGCATTGGTATTCCAGTTTGATTGACATTTATTAGATTCTAATCATTGCACTCACGAACACTTAAACTTTACCGACATATTTTACTATGTTTGTATATATTATTTTGGAGATCCGCTGCTATATAATCAGCCTTTAAGCGTCAGTGAATACTGACGTCCCCACTTCAATAGGTTGTGGATACAAGATCGCGAACCAGAAGGACTCTAGCCGAGGCATGATCTACAAGTGAAAAAGCAATGATTATCTTTATTCATGTACACTCTGATGTAACTTATTGTATTAGTAGAAACACTCGGCCTGTAATATTATGTTAATAAAAAGTTTTTAAATTTTCCTGTTTCTGTGTATTGTGACTAATTGACTGAAAAGGTCCTGGCTCGTGTCTCGGTTCCCAGTATATGGAAATCGGGGCGCTACATCTGTGCTGTTGGATCTTGATCGAGCCTGTTTTTTTAGACAATGTTTTTCCACACTTTCACGCTCGGAGCCACGTTTGCTCGGATTTGGCACCGAGGTATGTGGCTCAATCTGAGCCGTTGGATCTTGATCGTGCACGATTTTTGAGGCCACATTTTCCCACACTTACTCGCACGGAGCCACGTTTGCTCGGATTTGGCTACGAGGGACGTTGCTCAATCTGAGCCGTCGGATCTTGATCGAGCACGACTTTTGAGGCATCGTTTATCCACACTTTCACGCTCGGAGCCATGTTTGCTTGGATTTGGCTCTGTGGGACATGGCTGAATCTGAGTCGTTAGATCTTGATCGAGCACGATTTTTGAGGCAACATTTTCCCACATTTTCCGAGGGTCGTTGCTCAATCTGAGACGGTCGACCTTGATTGAGCGCGATTTTTGAGGCAACGTTTTAACCAATTTCACGCTCGGAGCCACGTTTGTTCGGATTTGGCTGTGAGGGACGTGGCTAAATCTGAACCGTTGAATCTTGATGGAGCATTATTTTTAGGCAACTTTTTTCCATAGATTCACGCTCGGAGCCACGTTTGCACGGATTTGGCTCCGAAGGACATGGCTCAATCTTAGCCGTTGGATCTTGACGAGCGCGATTTTTTAGGCAACGTTTTTCCCAATTTCACGGTCGAAACCACTTTTGCGCGGATATGGCTCCCGAGCGACGTGGCAACACCATAGACGTCTGATCTTGATCACAACCGATTAACAAGACGAAGTTCTCCCATTTTCACGTTCGGAGCCACGTTTGTTCGGAATTGGCTCCGTGGGACCGGGCTTGATCTGAGCTGTTGGATCTTGATCGAGCCTGATTTTTTAGACAACGTTTTTCCACACTTTCACGCTCGGAGCCACGTTTGTTCGGATTTGGCACCGAGGAACGTGGCTCAATCTGAGCCGTTGGATCTTGATCGTGCACGATTTTTGACGCCACATTTTCCCACACTTACTCGCACGGAGCCACGTTTGCTCGGATTTGGCTACGAGGGACATTGCTCAATCTGAGCAATTGGATCTTGATCGAGCACGATTTTTGAGGCAACGTTTTCCACGCTTTCACGCTCGGAGCCATGTTTGCTCGGATTTGGCTCTGAGGGACCTGGCTGAATCTGAGTCGTTGGATTTTGATCGGGCACGATTTTTGAGGCAACATTTTCCCACACTTACACGCTCGGAGGCACGTTTGCTTGGATTTGGCTACGAGGGATGTGGCTCAATCTGAGCCATTGGATCTTTGATCGAGCACGATTATTTCGGCAACGTTTTTCCACACTTTCGCGCTCAGAGCCACGTTTGCTCGGATATGTCTCCAAGGGACGTGGCTCAATCCTAGCCATTGGTATTGATCAAGCGCGATTTTTCAGGCAACATTTTTGCTAATTTCATGCTCGGAGCCATGTTTGGTCGGATCTTGCTCCGAGGGACGTGGCAACACCAGAGTCGTGTGAACTTGAACACGGGTGATTAGCGCGACCAACTTTTCCCCATTTTCACGTTCGGAGCCACATTTGTTCGGATTTGACTTCGAGCGACGTGGCTCGATCTGTGCCGTCGGATCTTGATCAAGCACAATTTTTTAGGCCACGTTTTTTCACACTTTCACGCTCGACGCCACTTTTGCTCAGATTTGGCTCCGATGGACGTGGCTCGATCTGAGTCGTTGGATTTTGATCGGGCGTGATTTTTTAGGCAACATTTTTCCACACTTACACGCACGGAGCCAAGTTTGCTCGGATTTGGCCCCGGGGGACTTGGCTCGATATGTGCCAACAGATCTTGATCAAGCGTGATTTTTGAGGCAACGTTTTTCCACACTTTCACGCTCGGAGACACGTTTGCTTGGATTTGGCTCCGTGCGATCTGGCTCAATCAGAGCCGTTGGATCTTGATCAAGCGCAATTTTTGAGGCAACGTTTTTCCACACTTACACGCTCGGAGGCACTTTCGTTCGGATTTGGCTCCAAGGGACGTGGCTCAATCTCAGCCGTTCGATCTTGATCGAGCGCGATTTTTGAGGCAATGTTTTTCCCACACATACAGGCTCGGTGCCATATTTGCTCTGTTTTGGCTCCGAGGGACGTTGATCAATCTGAGACGGTTGACCTTGATTGAGCGCGATTTTTGAGGCAACGTTTTAACCAATTTCACGCTCGGAGCCACGTTTGTTCGGATTTGGCTGTGAGGGACGTGGCTAAATCTGAACCGTTGAATCTTGATGGAGCATTATTTTTAGGCAACTTTTTTCCATAGATTCACGCTCGGAGCCACGTTTGCACGGATTTGGCTCCGAAGGACATGGCTCAATCTTAGCCGTTGGATCTTGACGAGCGCGATTTTTTAGGCAACGTTTTTCCCAATTTCACGGTCGAAACCACTTTTGCGCGGATTTGGCTCCCGAGCGACGTGGCAACACCATAGACGTCTGATCTTGATCACAACCGATTAACAAGACGAAGTTCTCCCATTTTCACGTTCGGAGCCACGTTTGCTCGGAATTGGCTCCGTGGGACCGGGCTTGATCTGAGCTGTTGGATCTTGATCGAGCCTGATTTTTTAGACAACGTTTTTCCACACTTTCACGCTCGGAGCCACGTTTGTTCGGATTTGGCACCGAGGAACGTGGCTCAATCTGAGCCGTTGGATCTTGATCGTGCACGATTTTTGACGCCACATTTTCCCACACTTACTCGCACGGAGCCACGTTTGCTCGGATTTGGCTACGAGGGACATTGCTCAATCTGAGCAATTGGATCTTGATCGAGCACGATTTTTGAGGCAACGTTTTCCACGCTTTCACGCTCGGAGCCATGTTTGCTCGGATTTGGCTCTGAGGGACCTGGCTGAATCTGAGTCGTTGGATTTTGATCGGGCACGATTTTTGAGGCAACATTTTCCCACACTTACACGCTCGGAGGCACGTTTGCTTGGATTTGGCTACGAGGGATGTGGCTCAATCTGAGCCATTGGATCTTTGATCGAGCACGATTATTTCGGCAACGTTTTTCCACACTTTCGCGCTCAGAGCCACGTTTGCTCGGATATGTCTCCAAGGGACGTGGCTCAATCCTAGCCATTGGTATTGATCAAGCGCGATTTTTCAGGCAACATTTTTGCTAATTTCATGCTCGGAGCCATGTTTGGTCGGATCTTGCTCCGAGGGACGTGGCAACACCAGAGTCGTGTGAACTTGAACACGGGTGATTAGCGCGACCAACTTTTCCCTATTTTCACGTTCGGAGCCACATTTGTTCGGATTTGACTTCGAGCGACGTGGCTCGATCTGTGCCGTCGGATCTTGATCAAGCACAATTTTTTAGGCCACGTTTTTTCACACTTTCACGCTCGACGCCACTTTTGCTCAGATTTGGCTCCGATGGACGTGGCTCGATCTGAGTCGTTGGATTTTGATCGGGCGTGATTTTTTAGGCAACATTTTTCCACACTTACACGCACGGAGCCAAGTTTGCTCGGATTTGGCCCCGGGGGACTTGGCTCGATATGTGCCAACAGATCTTGATCAAGCGTGATTTTTGAGGCAACGTTTTTCCACACTTTCACGCTCGGAGACACGTTTGCTTGGATTTGGCTCCGTGCGATCTGGCTCAATCAGAGCCGTTGGATCTTGATCAAGCGCAATTTTTGAGGCAACGTTTTTCCATACTTATACGCTCGGAGGCACGTTTATTCGGATTTGGCTTCGAGGGATGCGGCACAATCTCAGCCGTTCGATCTTGATCGAGCGCTGTTTTTGAGGCAACGTTTTTCCCACACATACAGGCTTGGTGCCATATTTGCTTTGTTTTGGCTCCGAGGGACGTTGCTCAATCTGAGACGGTCGACCTTGATCGAGCGCGATTTTTGAGGCAACGTTTTAACCAATTTCACGCTCGGAGCCACGTTTGTTCGAATTTGGATGTAAGGGACGTGGCTAAATCTGAACCGTTGAATCTTGATGGAGCATTATGTTTAGGCAACTTTTTTCCCCAGATTCACGCTCGGAGCCACGTTTGCACTGATTTGGCTCCGAGGGACATGGCTCAATCTTAGCCGTTGGATCTTGACGAACGCGATTTTTTAGGCAACGTTTTTCCCAATTTCACGGTCGAAACCACTTTTGCGCGGATTTGGCTCTCGAGCGACGTGGCAACACCATAGACGTCTGATCTTGATCACAACCGATTAACAAGACGAAGTTCTCCCATTTTCACGTTCGGAGCCACATTTGCTCCGAATTGGCTCCGTGGGACCGGGCTTGATCTGAGCTGTTGGATCCTCACGGAGCCAATTCCGAACAAACGTGGCTCCGAATGTGAAAATGGGAAAACTTCATCTTGTTAATCAGTTGTGATCAAGTTCAGACGTCTATGGTGTTGCCACGTCGCTGGAGCCAAATCCGAGCAAAAGTGGTTCCGAGCGTGCTATTGGGAAAAACGTTGCCTCCAAAAATCGCGCTCGTCAATATCCACTGGCTAATATTGAGCCCTGTCCCTCGGAGCCAAATCCGTGCAAACGTGGCTCCGAGCGTGAATCTGTGGGCAAACGTTGCCTAAAAAATAATGCTCGATCAAGATTCAACGGTTCAGATTGAGCCACGTCCCATACAGCCAAATCCGAACAAACGTGGCTCCGAGCGTGAAATTGGTTAACACATTGCCTCAAAAATCGCGCTCGATTAAGGTCGACCATCTTAGATTGAGCAACATCCCTCAGAGCCAAATCTGAGCAAACGTGGCACCGAGCTTGTAAGTGTGGGAAAAACGTTGCCTAAAAAATCGTGCTCGAACAAGATCGAACGGCTGAGATTGAGCCACGTCCCTTGGAGCCAAATCCGAGCAAACGTGCCTCCGAGCGTGAAAGTGTGGAAAAACGTTGCCTCAAAAATCACGCTTGATCAAGACCTGTTGGCACATATCGGGCCATGTCCCCCAGGGCCAAATCCGAGCAAACGTGGCTCCGAGCGTGTAAGTGTGGAAGAATGTTGCCTAAAAAATCGCGCCCGATCAAAATCCAACGCCTCAGATCGAGCCACGTCCCTTGGAGCCAAATCTGAGCAAAAGTGGCGCCGAGCGTGAAAGTGTGAAAAAACGTGGCCTCAAAATTTGTGCTTGATCAGGATCCGACGGCACAGATCGAGCCACGTCCCTCGGAGCAAAATCCGACCAAACGTGGCTCCGAGCATGAAATTCGCAAAAACGGTGCCTAAAAATCGCGCTCGATCAATATCTAATGGCTCAGATTGAGCCACATCCTTTGGAGACATCCGAGCAAATGTGGTTCCGAGCGTGAAAGTGTGGAAAAATGTTGCCTAAATAATCGCGCTCGATCAAGATCCAACGACTCAGATTGAGCACGTCCCTCGTAGCCAAATCCACGCAAACGTGGCTCCGAGCGTGTAAGTGTGGGAAAATGTTGCCTCAAAAATTGCGCTCGATCAAGAACCAACGGCTCAAATTCAACCACGTCCCTCGGAGCCAATTCTGAGCAAACGTGGCTCCGAGCGTGAAAGTGTCGAAAACGTGGCCTAAATAATTATGCTTGATCAAGATCCGACGGCTCAGATCGAGCAACGTTGCTCGGAGTCCAATCCGAGCAAACGTGGCTCCGACCATGACAGTGTGAAAAAACGTGGCCTCAAAAATTATTCTTGATCAAGATCCAACGGCTCAGATCGAGCCACGTCGCTCGGAGCAAAATCCGAGCAAACGTGGCTCCATGCGTGAAAGTGTGGGAAAATATTGCCTAAAAATTGCGCTCGATCAAGATCCAACGGCTCACATTGAGCCATGTCCCTCGGAGCCAAATCCGAGCAAACGTGGCTACGATCGTGAAAGTGCCGAAAAATATTGCCTAAAAAATTGCGCTTGATCAAGATCCAACGGCTCTGATTGAGCCACGTCCCACGAAGCCAAATCCGAGCAAATGTGGGTCCGAGCGTGAAAATTTGGAAAAATGTTGCCTCAAAAATCGTGCTTGATCAAGATCTGTTGGCTCATATCGAGCCATGTCCCCCGGAGCCAAATCCAAGCAAACGTGGCTCCGTGCATGTAAGAGTGGGAAAATGTTGCCTCAAAAATCGCGCTCGATCAAGATCCAGCGGTTCAGATCGAGCCACGTCCCTCGGAGCCAAATATGAACAAACGTCAGAATAAGCGTTAAAGTGTTAAAAACGTGGCCTCAAAAATCGCGCTTGATCACGATCCGACGGCTCAGATCGAGCCACGTCGCTCGGAGCCAAATCTGAGCAAAGGTGGCTCCAACGGTGAAAGTATCAAAAAAACGTGGCCTCAAAAATTATACTTGATCACGATCTGACGGCTCAGATCGAGCCACGTCGCTCGAAGTCAAATCCGAGCAAATGTGGCTCCGAACGTGAAAATGGAAAAAAGTTCGTCGGGTTAAACGCCTGTGATGAAGATCAGACGGCTCTGGTGTTGCCACGTCCCTCTGAGCAATATCCGACCAAACGTGGCTCCGAGCATGAAATTGGCAAAAATATTGCCTAAAAAATCGTGCTAGATCAATATCCAATGGCTAAGATTGAGCCACGTCCCTTGGAGACATATCCGAGCAAACGTGGCTCCGAGCGTGAAAGTGTGGAAAAACATTGCCTAAATAATCGCGTTCGATCAAGATCCAATGGCTCAGATTGAGCCACGTCCCTCGTAGCCAAATCCAAGCAAACGTGCCTCCGAGAGTGTTAGTGTAGGAAAATGTTACCTAAAAAATTGCGCTCGATCAAGATCCAGCGGCTGAGATTGAGCCATGTCCCTCGGAACCAAATCCGAGCAAACGTGGCTACGATCGTGAAAGTGTCGAAAAACGTTGCCTCAAAAATAGCGCTTGATCAAGATCCAACGGCTCAGATTCAGCCATGTCCCTCAGAGCCAAATCCGAGCAAATGTGGCTCTGAGCGTGGAAGCGTTGAAACACGTTGCCTCAAAATCGTGCTCGATCAAGATCCGACGGCTCAGATTGAGCAACGTCCCTCATAGCCAAATTCGAGCAAACTTGGCTCCGTGCGAGTAAGTGCGGGAAAATGTGCCCTCAAAAATCGTGCACGATCAAGATCCAACGGCTCAGATTGAGCATCGTACCTCGGTGCCAAATCCGAGCAAACGTGGCTCCGAGCATGAAAGTGTAGAAAAACGTTGTCTAAAAAATAATGCTCAATCAAGATCCAACAGCTCAGATCGAGCCCGGTCCCACGGAGCCAATTCCGAGCAAACGTGGCTCCGAACGTGAAAATGGGAGAACTTCGTCTTGTTAATCGGTTGTGATCAAGATTAGACGTCTATGGTGTTGCCACGTCGCTCGAGAGCCAAATCCGCGCAAAAGTGGTTCCGACCGTGAAATTGGGAAAAACGTTGCCTCAAAAATCGCACTCGTCAAGATCCAATGCCTAAGATTGAGCCACGTCCCTCGGAGCCAAATCTGTGCAAACATGGCTCCGAGCGTGAATCTGTGGAAAAAAGTTACCTAAAAAATAATGCTCGATCAAGATCCAACGGTTCAGATTGAGCCACGTCCCTCACAGCCAAATCCGAACAAACGTGGCTCCGAGCCTGAAATTGGTTAACACGTTGCCTCAAAAATCGCGCTCGATCATGATCGACCGTCTCAGATTGAGCCACGTCCCTCGGAGCCAAATCCAACAAAACGTGGCACCAATGGTGAAGTGTGGAAAAACGTTGCCGCAAAAATCGCACTCGATCAAGATCCGACGGCACAGGTGTCCCTCAGAGCCAAATCCGAGCAAACGTGGCTCCGTGCGTGTAAGTGTGGAAAAATGTTGCCTCAAAAAATTGCGCTCGATCAAGATCCAACGGCTCTGATTGAGCCACGTCCCATGGAGCCAAATCCGAGCAAACGTGGCTCCGAGCGTGAAAGTGTGGAAAAACGTTGCCTCAAAAATCGCGCTTGATCAAGATCTGTTGACTCATATCGGGCCCTGTTCCCCGGAGCTAAATCCAAGCAAACATGGCTCCGTGTGGGTAAGTTTGGGAAAATGTTGCCCCAAAAATCGCGCTCGATCAAGATCCAACGGCTCAGATCGAGCCACGTCCCTCGGAGCCAAATCTGAGCAAACGTAGCTCCGAGCGTGAAAGTGTGAAAAAATGTGGCCTCAAAAATTATGCTTGATCAAGTTCCGACGGCTCAGATTCTGCAACGTCGCTCGGAGTCAAATCCGAGCAAACGTGGCTCCGAACGTGTAAATAGGGAAAAGTTCGTCGCGTTAATCGCTCGTGATGGTGATCAGACGGCTCTGGTGTTGCCACGTCCCTCGGAACAAAATCCGACCAAACGTGGCTCCGAGCATGAAATTTGCAAAAATGTTGCCTAAAAATTTAGGCTTGATCAATATCCAATGGCTTAGACTGAGCCACGTCCCTCGTAGCCAAATCTGAGCAAACGTGCCTCCGAGCGTGAAAGTGCGGAAAAATGTTGCCTAAAAAATCCCGCTCGATCATGATCCAACGGCTCAGATTGAGCCACGTCCCTCGGAGCCAAATCCGAGCAAACGTGGCTCCGAGCGTGAAAGCATGGAAAAACGTTGCCTAAAAAATCGCGCTCGATCAAGATCTGACGGCTCAGATTGAGCCACGTCCCTCGTCGCCAAATCCGAGCAAACGTGGCTCATGCGAGTAAGTGTGGGAAAATGTGGCCTAAAAAATCGTGCACGATCAAGATCCAACGGCTCAGATTGAGCCATGTACCTCGGTGCCAAATCCGAGCAAACGTGGCTTCGGGTGTGAAAGTGTGGAAAAACGTAGTCTAAAAAATCAGGCTCGATCAGGATCCAACAGCTCAAATCGAGCCCGGGCTCATGGAGGTAATTCCGAGAAAACGTGGCTCCGAACGTGAAAATCGGAGAACTTCGTCTTGTTAGTCCGTTGTGATAAGGATCAGACGTGTATGGTGTTGCCACGTCCTCAGTGCCAAATTCGAGCAAGGGTGGCACCGAGCTAGTAAGTGTGGAAAAAACGTTGCCTCAAAAACCGTGCTCGATCAAAATCAAACGGCTCAGACTGAGCCACGTCCCTCGGAGCCAAATCCGAGCAAAAGTGGCTCCGAGCGTGAAACTGTGAAAAAACGTTGTCTAAAAAATCATGCTCGATCAAGATCCAACAGCACAGATCAACCCCGGTCCCTCGGAGCCAAATCCGAGCAAACGTGGCTCCGTGCGTGAAAATGGGAGAACTTCGTCTTGTTAATCGGTCGTGATCAAGATCAGACGTCTATGGTGTTGCCACGTCCCTCAGAGCCAAATCCGAGCAAAAGTGGTTACGAGCGTGAAATTGGGAAAAACGTTGCCTAAAAAATCGCGCTCAATCAAGTTCCAACGGCTAAGATTGAGCCATGTCCCTTGGAGCCAAATCCGAGCAAACGTGGCTCCGAGCGTGAAACTGTGGAAAAACGTTGCCTCAAAAATCGCGCTTGGTCAAGATCCAACGGCTCAGATTGAGCCGCGTCCCACGGAACCAAATCCGAGCAAACATTGCTCCGAGCGTGAAAGTGTGGAAAAATGTTGCCTCAAAAATCGCGCTTGATCAAGATTGTTGGCTTATATCGGGCCATGTCCCCCGGAGCCAAATGCGAGCAAACGTGGCTCCGTGCGGGTAAGTGTGGGAAAATGTTGCCTCAAAAATCGTGCTAGATCAAAATCCAGCGCCTCAGATCGAGCCACGTCCCTCGGAGCCAAATCCGAGAAAATGTGGCTCCGAGCATGAAAGTGTGGAAAAACGTTGCCTAAATAATCGCGCTCGATCAAGATCCAATGACTGAGATTGAGCCACGTCCCTCGTAGCCAAATCCGAGCAAACGTGCCTTCGAGCGTGAAAGTGTGGGAAAATGTTACCTAAAAAATCCCGCTCGATCATGATCCAACGGCTCAGATTGAGCCACGTCCCTCGGAGCCAAATCCGAGCAAACGTGGCTCCGAGCGTGAAAGCAGGGAAAAACGTTGCCTAAAAAATCACGCTCGATCAAGATCCGACGGCTCAGATTGAGCCATGTCCCTCGTCGCCAAATCCGAGCAAACGTGGCTCCGTGCGAGTAAGTGTGGGAAAATGTGGCCTAAAAAATCGTGCACGATCAAGATCCAACCGCTCAGATTGAGCCACGTACCTCGGTGCCAAATCCGAGCAAACGTGGCTCCGGGCGTGAAAGTGTGGAACAACGTTGTCTAAAAAATCAGGTTCGATCAAGATCCAACAGCTCAAATCAAGTCCGGTCTCACGGAGGGAATTCCGAGAAAACGTGGCTCCGAACGTGAAAATGGGAGAACTTCGTCTTGTTAGTCCGTTGTGATCAAGATCAGACGTGTATGGTGTTGCCACGTCCTCAGTGCCAAATTCGAGCAAACGTGGCACCGAGCTAGTAAGTGTGGAAAAAACGTTGCCTCAAAAATCGTGCTCGATCAAAATCAAACGGCTCAGACTGAGCCACGTCCCTCGGAGCCAAATCCGAGCAAAAGTGGCTCCGAGCGTGAAAGTATGGAAAAACGTTGTCTAAAAAATCAAGCTCGATCAAGATCCAACAGCACAGATCAACCCCGGCCCCTCGGAGCCAATTCCGAACAAACGCGGCTCCGAACGTGAAAATGGGAGAATTTCGTCTTGTTAATCGGTCGTGATCAAGATCAGACGTCTATGGTGTTGCCATGTCCCTCAGAGCCAAATCCGAGCAAAAGTGGTTCCGAGCGTGAAATTGGGAAAAACGTTGCCTAAAAAATCGCGCTCAATCAAGTTCCAACGGCTAAGATTGAGCCATGTCCCTCGGAGCCAAATCCGAGCAAACGTGGCTCTGACTGTGAAACTGTGGAAAAACGTTGCCTCAAAAATCGCGCTTGGTCAAGATCCAACGGCTCAGATTGAGCCGCATCCCACGGAACCAAATCCGAGCAAACGTGGCTCCGAGCGTGAAAGTGTGGAAAAATGTTGCCTCAAAAATCGCGCTTGATCAAGATTGTTGGCCATGTCCCCCGGAGCCAAATACAAGCAGACGTGGCTCCGTGCGGGTAAGTGTGGGAAAATGTTGCCTAAAAAATCGTGCTAGATCAAAATCCAGCGCCTCAGATCGAGCCACGTCCCTCGGAGCCAAATCCGAGCAAATGTTGCTCCGAGCGTGAAAGTGTGGAAAAACATGGCCTAAATAATTATGCTTGATCCAGATCCGATGGCTCAGATCGAGCCACATTGCTCGGAGTCAAATCCGAGTAAACGTGGCTCCGAACGTGAAAATAGGAAAAAGTTCGTCGCGTTAATTGCCCGTGATGAAGATCAGACGGCTCTGGTGTGGCCACGTTCCTCGGAGCAAAATCCGACCAAACGTGGTTCCGAGCATGAAATTGGCAAAAACGTTGCCTAAAAAATCGCGCTCGATCAATATCCAATGGCTCAGATTGAGCCACGTCCCTTGGAGACATATCCGAGCAAACGTGGCTCCGAGCGCGAAAGTGTGGAAAAACGTTGCCGAAATAATCGCACTCAATCAAAGATCCAATGGCTCAGATTGAGCCACGTCGCTCATAGCTAAATCCAAGCAAACGTGCCTCCGAGCGTGTAAGTGTGGGAAAATGTTGCCTCAAAAATCGGGCTTGATCAAGATCCAACGGCTCAGATTCCGCCATGTCCCTCAGAGCCAAATCCGAGCAAACATGGCTCCGAGCGTGAAAGCATCAAATAACGTTGCCTCAAAAGTCGCGCTCGATCAAGGTCCGACGGCTCAGATTAAGCAACATCTCTCGTAGCTAAATTCGAGCAAACGTGGCTCCGTGCGAGTAAGTGTTGGAAAATGTGGCGTAAAAAATCGTGCACGATCAAGATCCAACGGCTCAGATTAAGCCACGTACCTCGTTGCCAAATCCGAGCAAACGTGGCTCCGATCGTGAAAGTGTGGAAAAACGTTGTCTAAAAAATCAGGATCGATCAAGAACGAACAGCTCAGATCGAGCCCTGTCCCACGGAGCCAATTCCGAGCAAACGTGGCTCCGAACGTGAAAATGGGTGAACTTCGTCTTGTTAATCCGTTGTGATCAAGATCAGATGTCCATGGTGTTGCCACGTCGCTCGGAGCCAAATCCGCGCAAAAGTGGTTTCGACCGTGAAATTGGGAAAAAAGTTGCCTAAAAAATTGCGCTCGTCAAGATCCAATGGCTAAGATTGAGCCATGTCCCTTGCAGCCAAATCTGTGCAAACGTGGCTCCGAGCGTGAATCTGTGGAAAAAAGTTGCCTAAAAAATAACGCTCGATCAAGATCCAACGGTTCAGATTGAGCCATGTCCCTCACAGCCAAATCCGAACAAACGTGGCTCCGAGCGTGAAACTGGTTAAAACGTTGCCTCAAAAATCGCGCTCGATCAAGATCGACCGTCTCAGATTGAGCCACGTCCCTCCGAGCCAAATCCAAGCAAACGTGGCACCCAGCTAGTAAGTGTGGAAAAAACGTTGCCTCAAAAATCGTGCTCGATCAAAATCGAACGGCTCAGATTGAGCCACGTCCCTCGGAGCCAAATCCGAGCAAACGTGGCTCCGAGCGTGAAAGTGTGGGAAAACGTTGGCTCAAAAATCGCGCTAGGTCAAGACCCAACGGCTCTGATAGAGCCACGTCCCACGGAGCCAAATCCGAGCAAACGTGGCTCCGAGCGTTAAAGTGTCGAAAAACGTTGCCTAAAAAATTGCACTTGATCAAGATCTGTTGGCTCATATCAAGCCAAGTCATCGGGAGCCAAATCCGAGCAAACGTTGCTCCGTGCGTGTAAGTGTGGGGAAATGTTACCTAAAAAATCGGGCTCGATCAAGATCCAACGGATCAGATTGAGCCACGTCCCTCGGAGCCAAATCCGAGCAAACGTGGCTCCGTGCGTGAAAATGGGAGAACTTCGTCTTGTTAATCGGTCGTGATCAAGATCAGACATCTATGGTGTTGCCACGTCCCTCAGAGCCAAATCCGAGCAAAAGTGGTTCCGAGCGTGAAATTGGGAAAAACGTCGCCTAAAAAATCGCGCTCAATCAAGTTCCAACGGCTAAGATTGAGCCATGTCCCTCGGAGCAAAATCCGAGCAAACGTGGCTCCGTGCATGAAATTGGCAAAACGTTGCCTAAAAAATCGCGCTTGATCAAGATCCAACGGCTCAGATTGAGCCACGTCCCTTGGAGACATATCTGAGCAAACGTGGCTCCGAGCGCGAAAGTGTGGAAAAACGTTGCCGAAATAATCGCGCTCGATCAAAGATCCAATGGCTCAGATTGAGCCACGTCGCTCGTAGCCAAATCCAAGCAAACGTGCCTCCGAGCATGCAAGTGTGGGAAAATGTTGCCTCAAAAATTGCGCTCGATCAAGATCCAACGGCTCAGATTCAGCCATGTCCCTCAGAGCCAAATCAGAGCAAACATGGCTCCGAGCGTGAAAGCGTGGAAAAACGTTGCCACAAATGTCGCGCTCGATCAAGATCCGACGGCTCAGATTGAGCAACATCCCTCGTAGCCAAATCCGAGCAAACGTGGCTCCGTGTGAGTAAGTGTGGAAAAATGTGGCCTAAAAAATCGTGCACGATCAAGATCAAACGGCTCAGATTGAGCCACGTACCTCGGTGCCAAATCCGAGCAAACGTGGCTCTGAGCGTGAAAGTGTCGAAAAACGTTGTCTAAAAAATCAGGCTCGATCAAGATCCAACAGCTCAGATCGAGCCCAGTCCCACGGAGCCAATTCCGAGCAAACGTGGCTCCGAACGTGAAAATGGGAGAACTTCGTCTTGTTAATCGGTTGTGATCAAGATCGGATGTCTATGGTGTTGCCACGTCGCTCGGAGCCAAATCTGCGCAAAAGTGGTTCCGACCGTGAAATTGGGAAAAATGTTGCCTAAAAAATCGCGCTCGTCAAGATCCAACGGCTAAGATTGAGCCATGTCCCTTGGAGCCAAATCTGTGCAAACGTGGCTCCGAGCGTGAATCTGTGGAAAAAAGTTGCCTAAAAAATAATGCTCGATCAAGATCCAACGGTTCAGATTGAGCCACGTCCCTCACAACCAAATCCGAACAAACGTGGCTCCGAGCGAGAAAGTGTGAGAAAACGTTGCCTCAAAAATCGCGCTTTATCAAGACCCAACGGCTCTGATTGAGCCACGTCCCACAGAGCCAAATCTGAGCAAACGTGGCTCCGAGCGTTAAAGTGTCGAAAAACTTGCCTCAAAAATCGCACTTGATTAAGATCTGTTGACTCATATCAAGCCAAGTCCTCGGGAGCCAAATCCGAGCAAACGTTGCTCCGTGCGTGTAAGTGTGGGGAAATGTTGCCTCAAAAATCGTGCTCGATCAAGATCCAACGGCTCAGATTGAGCCACGTCCCTTGGAGCCAAATCTGAGCAAACGTGGCTCCGAGCGTGAAAGCGGGAAAAAATGTTGCCTCAGAAATTGCGCTCGATCAAGATCCCACGGTTCAGATTGAGCCAAGTCCTCGGGAGCCAAATCCGAGCAAACGTGGCTCAATGCGAGTAAGTGTGGGAAAATGTGGCCTAAAAAATCGTGCATGATCAAGATCCAATGGCTCAGATTGAGCCACGTACCTCGGTGCCAAATCCGAGCAAACGTGGCTCCGAGCGTGAAAGTGTGGAAAAACGTTGTCTAAAAAATCAAGCTCGATCAAGATCCAACAGCACAGATCAACCTCGGTCCCTCGGAGCCAATTCCGAGCAAACGTGGCTCCGAATGTTAAAATGGGAGAACTTCGTCTTGTTAATCGGTCGTGATCAAGATCAGACGTCTATGGTGTTGCCACGTCCCTCCGAACCAAATCCGAGCAAAAGTGGTTCCGAGCGTGAAATTGGGAAAGACGTTGCCTAAAAAATCGCGCTCAATCAAGTTCCAACGGCTAAGATTGAGCCATGTCCCTCGGAGCCAAATCTGAGCAAACGTGGCTCCGAGCGTGAAACTGTGGAAAAACGTTGCCTCAAAAACCGCTCTTGGTCAAGATCCAACGGCTCAGATTGAGCCGCGTCCCACGGAACCAAATCCGACCAAACGAGGCTCCGACCGTGAAAGTGTGGAAAAATGTTGCCTAAATAATTGTGCTCGATCAAGATCCAATGGCTCAGATTGAGCCATGTCCCTCGTAGTCAAATCCAAGCAAACGTGCCTCCGAGCGTGTAAGTGTCCGAAAATGTTGGTGCAAAAATCGCGGTCGATCAAGATCCAACGGCTCAGATTGAGCCACTTCCCTTGGAGCCAAATCCGAGCAAACGTGGCACCGAGCGTGAAAGTTTGGAAAAACATTGCCTAAAAAATCGCGCTAGATCAAGATCCGACTGCTTAGGTTGAGCCACGTCCCTCGTAGCCAAATCCGAGCATACGTAGCTCCCAACGTGAAAATAGGGAAAAGTTCATCCCGTTAATCACCCGTGATGAAGATTAGACGGCTCTGGTGTTGCCACGTCCCTCAGAGCAAAATCCAAACAAACGTGGCTCCGAGCGTGAAAGTGTGGAAAAAGGTTGCCTCAAAAATCGCGCTCAATCAAGATCCGACTGCACAGATCGAGCCACGTCCCTCGAAGCCAAATTTGAGCAAACGTGGCTCCGTGCGTGTAAGTGTGGGAAAATGTTGCCTCAAAAAATCGTGCTCGATCAAGATCCAATGGCTCTGATTGAGCCACGTCCCACGGAGCCAAATCCGAGCAAACGTGGTTCCGAGCGTGAAAGTATGGAAAAACGTTGCCTTAAAATCGTGCTTGATTCAGATCTGTTGGCTCATATCGAGCCAAGTCCTCCGGAGCAAAATCCGAGCAAACTTGGCTCCGTGCGTGAAAAAATTACGTTAGATCAAGATCCAACGGCTTAGATCGAGCCACGCCCCTCGGAGCCAAATCTGAGAAAAACGTGGCCTCAAAAATTATGCTTAATCAAAATCCGGCGGCTCAGATCGAGCCACGTTGCTCGGAGTCAAATCCGAGCAAACGTGGCTCCGAATGTGAAAATAGGGAAAAGTTCGTCGCATTAATTGCCCGTGATGAAGATCAGATGGCTCTGGTGTTGCCACGTTCCTCGGAACAAAATCCGACCAAACGTGGCTCAAGCATGAAATTTGCAAAAACTTTGCCTAAAAATTCGTGCTCGATCAATATCCAATGGCTCAGACTGAGCCACGTCCCATGGAGACATATCCGAGCATACGTGGCTTCGAGCGTGAAAGTGTGGAAAAATGTTGCCAAATAATCGCGCTCGATCAAGATCCAATGGTTCAGATTGAGCCTCGTCCCTCGTAGCCAAATCCAAGCAAATGTGCCTCCGAGCGTGTCAGTGTGGGAAAATGTTGCCTCAAAAATCGCTTCCCTTGGAGCCAAATCCGTGCAAACATGGCACCGAGCGTGAAAGCATGGGAAAAATGTTGCCTCAAAAATCGCTTCCCTTGGAGCCAAATCGCTTCCCTTACACGCTCGGAGGCACGTTTTCTTGGATTTGGCTACGAGAGACGTGCTCAATCTGAGCCGTTGGATCTTGATCGAGCGCGATTATTTAGGCAACATTTTTCCACACTTTCACGCTCGGAGCCACGTTTGCTCGGATATGTCTCCAAGGGATGTGGCTCAATCTGAGCCATTAGATATTGATCGAGCGCGATTTTTAGGCAACGTTTTTGCCAATTTCATGCTCGGAGCCACGTTTGGTCGGAGTTTACTCCGAGGGGCGTGGCAAGACCAGAGCTGTCTGATCTTCATCACGGGCGATTAACGCGACGAACTTTTCCCTATTTTCACGTTCGGAACCACGTTAGCTCGGATTTGACTCTGAGCAACGTGGCTCGATTTGAGCCTTCGGATCTTGATCAAGCATAATTTTTTAGGTCACGTTTTTTCACACTTTCACTCTCGGAGACACTTTTTCTCAGATTTGGCTCGATCAAGATCCGATGGTTCAAATCGAGCCACGTTGCTCGGAGTCAAATCCGAGCAAATGTGGCTCCGAACGTGAAAATAGGGAAAAATTCGTAGCGTTAATCGCCCGTGATGAAGATCAGACGGCTCTGGTGTTGCCACCTCCCTCGGAACAAAATCCGACCAAACGTGGCTCGAGCATGAAATCTGCAAAAACGTTGCCTAAAAATTCGCGCTCGATCAATATCCAATGGCTCAGACTGAGCCACATCCCTTGGAGACATATCTGATTAACGCAATGAACTTTTCCCCATTTTCACGTTGGGAGCTACGTTTGCACGGATTTGGCTACGAGAGATGTGGCTCAATCTGAGCCATCGAATCTTGATCTAGCGCGATTTTTAAGTCAACGTTTTTCCACGCTTTCACGCTCGGTGCCACGTTTGCTCGGATTTGGCTCCAAGGGAAGTGCCTCAATCTGAGCCGTTGGATCTTGATCGATCGCGATTTTTTAGGCAATATTTTTCCACACTTACACGCTCGGAGGCACGTTCGCTTGGATTTAGCTACGAGCGACGTGCTCAATCTGAGCCGTTGGATCTTGATCGAGCGCGATTATTTAGGCAACGTTTTCCACACTTTCACGCATGGAGCCACGGTTGATCGGATATGTCTCCAAGGGATGTGGCTCAATCTGAGCCATTAGATATTGATTGAGCGCGATTTTTAGGCAACGTTTTTGCCAATTTCATGCTCGGAGCCACGTTTGGTCGGATTTTGTTCCGAGGGAAGTGGCAACACCAGAGCCGTCCGATCTTCATCACGGGCGATTAACGCGATGAAATTTTCCCTATTTTCACGTTCGGAGCCACGTTTGCTCGGATTTAACTTAGAGCAACGTGGCTCGATTTGAGCCATCGGATCCGAGCAAACGTGGCTTCGAGCGTGAACGTGTGGAAAAATGTTGCCTAAATAATCGCGCTCGATCAAGATCCAATGTCTCGATTGAGCAACGTCCCTCGTAGCCAAATCCAAGCAAATGTGCCTCCGAGCATGTAAGTGTGGGAAAATATTGCCTCAAAAATCGTGCTCGATCAAGATCCAACTGCTCAGATTGAGCCACTTCCCTTGGAGCCAAATCCGAGCAAACGTGGCACCGAGCGTGAAAGCGGGGAAAAACGTTGCCTAAAAAATCATGTTCGAACAAGATCTGACGGCTTAGATTGAGCCACGTCCCTCGTAGCCAAATCCGATCAAACGTGGCTCCATGCAAGTGTGGGAAAATATGGCCTCCAAAATCACGCTCGGTTAATATCCAACGGCTCAGATCGAGCCACGTCCCTCCGAGCCAAATCCGAGCAAAAGTGGTTCCGAGCGTGAAATTAGGAAAAACGTTGCCTAAAAAATCGCGCTCAATCAAGTTCCAACGGCTAAGATTGGGCCATGTCCCTCGGAGCCAAATCCGAGCAAACGTGGCTCCGAGCGTGAAACTGTGGAAAAACGTTGCCTCAAAAATCGCGCATGGTCAAGATCCAACGGCTCAGATTGAGCCGCGTCCCACGGAACCAAATCCGAGCAAACGTGGCTCCGAGCGTGAAAGTGTGGAAAATGTTGCCTAAATAATCGCGCTCGATCAAGATCCAACGGCTCAGATTGAACACGTCCCTCGTAACCAAATCCAATCAAACGTGGCTCCAAGTGTGTAAGTGTGGGAAAATGTTTCCTAAAAAATCGCGCTCGATCAAGATCCAACGGCTCAGATTCAGCCACGTCCCTCAGAGCCAAATCTGAGCAAACGTGGCTCCGAGCGTGAAAGTGTGGAAAATGTGGCCTAATTAATTATGCTTGATCAAGATCCAACGGCTCAGATCGAGCAACGTCGCTCGGGGACAAATCCGAGCAAACTTGGTTCCGAACGTGAAAATAGGGAAAAGTTCGTCGCGTTAATCGCCCGTGATGAAGATCAGACGGCTTTGGTGTTGCCACATCCCTCGGAACAAAATCCGACCAAATGTGGCTCGAGCATGAAATTTGCAAAAACGTTGCCTAAAAATTCGCGCTCGATCAATATCCAATGGCTCAGACTGAGCCACGTCCCTTGGAGACATATCCGAGCAAACGTGGCTCCGAGCGTGAAAGTGGAGAAAAATGTTGTCTAGATAATCGCGCTCGATCAAGATCCAATGGCTCAGATTGAGCCATGTCCTTCGTAGCCAAATCCAAGCAAACGTGCCTCCGAGCGTGTAAGTGTGGGAAAATGTGGCCTCAAAAATCGTGCTCGATCAAGATCCAACGGCTCAAATTGAGCCACTTCCCTTGGAGCCAAATCCGAGCAAACGTGGCATCGAGCGTGAAAGCGTGGAAAAACGTTGCCTCAAAAATCGCGCTAGATCAAGATCCGACTGCTCAGATTGAGCCACGTCCCTCGTAGCCAAATCCGAGCAAACGTAGCTCCCAACATGAAAATAGGGAAAAGTTCATCCCGTTAATCGCCCGTGATGAAGATTAGACGGCTCTGGTGTTGCCACGTCCCTCAGAGCAAAATCCAAGCAAACGTGGCTCCGAGCGTGAAAGTGTGGAAAAACATGCGTCAAAAATTGCGCTCGATCAAGATCCGACGGCACAGATCGAGCCACGTCCCTCGAAGCCAAATCCGAGCAAACGTGGCACCATGCGTGTAAGTGTGGAAAAATGTTGCCTCAAAAAATCGTGCTTGATCAAGATCCAACGGCTCTGATTGAGCCACGTCCCACGGAGCCAAATCCGAGCAAACGTGGCTCCGAGCGTGAAAGTGTGGAAAAACGTTTCCTCAAAATCGTGCTTGATTCAGATCTGTTGGCTCATATCGAGCCACGTCCTCCGGAGCCAAATCCGAGCAAACTTGGCTCCGTGAGTGTAAGTGTGGGAAAAGGTTGCATCAAAAATCACGTTCGATCAAGATCTAACAGCTTAGATCGAGCCACGCCCCTCGGAGCCAAATCTGAGAAAAACTGGCTCCGAGCGTGAAAGTGTGAAAAAACGTGGCCTAAAAAATTATGCTTAATCAAAATCCGGCGGCTCAGATCGAGCCCCGTTGCTCGGAGTCAAATCCGAGCAAACGTGGCTCCGAATGTGAAAATAGGGAAAAGTTCGTCGCGTTAATTGCCCGTGATGAAGATCAGATGGCTCTGGTGTTGCCACGTTCCTCGGAACAAAATCCGACCAAACGTGGCTCGAGCATGAAATTTGCAAAAATTTTGCCTAAAAATTGCGCTCGATCAATATCCAATGGCTCAGACTGAGCCACGTCCCATGGAGACATATCCGAGCATACGCGGCTTCAAGCGTGAAAGTGTGAAAAAATGTTGCCTAAATAATCGTGCTCGATCAAGATCCAATGGCTCAGATTGAGCCTCGTCCCTCGTAGCCAAATCTAAGCAAATGTGCCTCCGAGCGTGTCAGTGTGGGAAAATGTTGCCTCAAAAATCGCTTCCCTTGGAGCCAAATCCGAGCAAACATGGCACCGAGCGTGAAAGCATGGAAAAACGTTGCCTCAAAAATCGTGCTCGATCAAGATCCGACGGCTCAGATTGAGCTACGTCCCTCGTAGCCAAATCCGAACAAACGTCGCTCCGTGCAAGTAAGTGTGGGAAAATGTGGCCTCCAAAATCACGTTCGGTCAAGATCCAACGGCTCAGATCGAGCCACGTCCCTCAGAGCCAAATCTGAGAAAAAGTGTCTCCGAGCGTGAAAGTGTGAAAAAACGTGGCCTCAAAAATTATGCTTGATCAAGATCCGACGGTTCAAATCGAGCCACATTGCTCGGAGTCAAATCCAAGCAAACGTGGCTCCGAACGTGAAAATAGGGAAAAGTTCCTCGCATTAATCGCCCGTGATGAAGATCAGACGGCTCTGGTGTTGCCACGTCCCTCGGAACAAAATCCGACCAAACGTGGCTCGAGCATGAAATTTGCAAAAACGTTGGCTAAAAATTCGCGCTCGATCAATATCCAATGGCTCAGACTGAGCCACATCCATTGGAGACATATCTGATTAACGCGATGAACTTTTTCCAATTTTCACGTTGGGAGCTACGTTTGCACGGATTTGGCTACGAGGGACGTGGCTCAATCTGAGCCGTCGAATCTTGATCTAGCGCGATTTTTAAGGCAATGTTTTTCCACGCTTTCACGCTCGGTGACACGTTTGCTCGGATTTGGCTCCAAGGGAAGTGGCTCAATCTGAGCCGTGGGATCTTGATCGAGCGCGTTTTTTAAGGCAACATTTTTGCACACTTACACGCTCGGAGGCACGTTTGCTTGTATTTGGCTACGAGAGACGTGCTCAATCTGAGCCGTTGGATCTTGATCGAGCGCGATTATTTAGGCAACGTTTTTCCACACTTTCACGCTCGGAGCCACGTTTGCTCGGATATGTCTCCAAGGGATGTGGCTCAATCTGACCCATTAGATATTGATCGAGCGCGATTTTTAGGCAACGTTTTTGCCAATTTCATGCTCGGAGCCACTTTTGGTCGGATTTTGCTCTGAGGGACATGACAACACCAGAGCCGTCTGATCTTCATCACGGGCGATTAACGCGACGAACTTTTCCCTATTTTCACGTTCGGAGCCACGTTTGCTCGGATTTGACTCCGAGCAATGTGGCTCGATTTGAGCCATCGGATCTTGATCAAGCATAATTGTTGTGGCCACGTTTTTTCACACTTTCACGCTCGGAGACACTTTTTCTCAGTTTTGGCTCGATCAAGATCCGACGGTTCAAATCGAGCCACGTTGCTTGGAGTCAAATCCCAGCAAACGTGGCTCCGAACGTGAAAATAGGGAAAAATTCGTCGCGTTAATCGCCCGTGATGAAGATCAGACGGCTCTGGTGTTGCCACGTCCCTCGGAACAAAATCCGACCAAACGTGGCTCGAGCATGAAATTTCCAAAAACGTTGCCTAAAAATTTGCCCTCGATCAATATCCAATGGCTCAGACGGAGCCACATCCCTTGGAGACATATCCGAGCAAACGTGGCTCCGAGCGTGAAAGTGTGGAAAAATGTTGCCTAAATAATCGCGCTCGATCAAGATCCAATGGCTCAGATTGAGCCACGTCCCTCATAGCCAAATCCAAGCAAACGTGCCTCCGAGCGTGTAAGTGTACGAAAATGTTGGCGCAAAAATCGCGCTCGATCAAGATCCAACGGCTCAGATTGAGCCACTTCCCTTGGAGCCAAATTCGAGCAAACGTGGCACCGAGCGTGAAAGCGTGGAAAAATGTTGCCTCAAAAATCGTGCTAGATCAAGATCCGACGGCTCAGATTGAGCCACGTCCCTCGTAGCCAAATCCGAGCATACGTAGCTCCCAACGTGAAAATGGGGAAAAGTTCGTCCCGTTAATCGCCCGTGATGAAGATTAGACGGCTCTGGTGTTGCCACGTCCCTCAGAGCAAAATCCAAGCAAACGTGGCTCCGAGCAGAAAGTGTGGAAAAACGTTGCATCCAAAATTGCGCTCGATCAAGATCCGACGGCACAGATCGAGCCACGTCCCTCGAAGCCAAATCCGAGCAAACGTGGCTCTGTGCGTGTAAGTGTGGGAAAATATTGCCTCAAAAAATCGCGCTCGATCAAGATCCAACGGCTCTGATTGAGCCACGTTCCACGGAGCCAAATCCGAGCAAACGTGGCTCCGAGCGTGAAAGTGAGGAAAAACGTTGCCTCAAAATCGTGCTTGATTCAGATCTGTTGGCTCATATCGAGCAAAGTCCTCCGGAGCCAAATCCGAGCAAACTTGGCTCCGTGCGTGTAAGTGTGGGAAAAGGTTGCATAAAAAATCACGTTCGATCAAGATCCAACGGCTTAGATCGAGCCACGTCCCTTGGAGACAAATCTGAGAAAAACTGGCTCCGAGCGTGAAAGTGTGAAAAAACGTGGCCTCAAAAATTATGCTTGATCAAGATCCTACGGCTCAGATCGAGCCACGTTGCTCGGAGTCAAATCCGAGCAAACGTGGCTCCGAACGTGAAAATGGGAAAAGTTCATAGAGTTAATCGCCCGTGATGAAAATCAGACGGCTCTGGTGTTGCCACATCCCTCGGAACAAAATCCGACCAAACGTGGCTCGAGCATGAAATTTGCAAAAACGTTGCCTAAAAATTCATGCTCGATCAATATCCAATGGCTCAGACTGAGCCACGTCCCTTGGAGACATATCCGAGCAAACGTGGCTCCGAGCGTGAAAGTCTGAAAAAATGTTGTCTAGATAATCGCGCTCGATCAAGATCCAATGGCTCAGATTGAGCCATGTCCCTCGTAGCCAAATCCAAGCAAACGTGCCTCCGAGCGTGTAACTGTAGGAAAATGTGGCCTCAAAAATCGCGCTCGATCAAGATCCAACTTCTCAGATTGAGCCGCTTCCCTTGGAGCCAAATCCGAGCAAACGTGGCACCAAGCGTAAAAGCGTGGAAAAACGTTACCTTAAAAATCGCGCTAGATCAAGATCCGACGGCTCAGATTGAGCCACGTCCCTCGTAGCCAAATCCGAACAAACGTGGCTCCGTGCAAGTAAGTGTGGGAAAATGTGGCCTCCAAAATCATGCTCGGTCAAGATCCAACGGCTCAGATCGAGCCACGTCCCTCGGTGCCCAATCTGAAAAAAAGTGTCTCCGAGCGTGAAAGTGTGAATAAACGTGGCCTAAAAAATTATGCTTGATCAAGATCTGACGGCTCAAATCGAGCGATGTTGCTCGGAGTCAAATCCAAACAAACGTGGCTCCGAACGTGAAAATAGGGAAAAGTTCAGCGTTAATCGCCCGTGATGAAAATCAGACGGCTCTGGTGTTGCAACGTCCCTCGGAACAAAATCCGACCAAACGTGGCTCGAGCATGAAATCTGCAAAAACGTTGCCTAAAAATTCGCGCTCGATCAATATCCAATGGCTCAGACTGAGCCACATCCCTTGAAGACATATCCGATTAACGCGATGAACTTTTCCCCATTTTCACGTTGGGAGCTACGTTTGCACGGATTTGGCTACGAGGGACGTGGTTCAATCTGAGCCGTCGAATCTTTGATCTAGCGCAATTTTTAAGGCAACGTTTTTCCACGCTTTCACGCTCGGTGCAACGTTTGCTCGGATTTGGCTCCAAGGGAAGTGGCTTGGATCTTGAGCGAGCGCGATTTTTGAGGCAACATTTTCCTACACTTATACGCTCGGAGGCACGTTTGCTTGGATTTGGCTACGAGGGACGTGCTCAATCTGAGCCGTTGGATCTTGATCGAGCGCGATTATTTAGGCAATGTTTTACCACACTTTCACGCTCGGAGCCACGTTTGCTCGGATGTCTCCAAGGGATGTGGCTCAATCTGAGCCATTAGATATTGATCGAGCGCAATTTTTAGGCAACGTTTTTGCCAATTTCATGCTCGGAGTCACGTTTGGTCGGAGTTTGCTCCGAGGGGCGTGGCAACACCAGAGCCGTCTGATCTTCATCACGGGCGATTAACGCGACGAACTTTTCCCTATTTTCACGTTCGGAACCACGTTTGCTCGGATTTGACTCCGAGCAACGTGGCTCGATTTGAGCCTTCGGATCTTGATCAAACATAATTTTTGAGGTCACGTTTTTTCACACTTTCACTCTCGGAGACACTTTTTCTCAAATTTGGCTCGATCAAGATCCGACGGTTCAAATCGAGCCATGTTGCTCGGAGTCAAATCCGAGCAAACGTGGCTCCGAACGTGAAAATAGGGAAAAGTTCGTAGCCTTAATCGCCCGTGATGAAGATCAGACGGCTCTGGTGTTGCCAGGTCCCTCGGAACAAAATCCGACCAAACGTGGCTCGAGCATGAAATTTGCAAAAATGTTGCCTAAAAATTCGCGCTCGATCAATATCCAATGCCTCAGACTGAGCCACGTCCGTTGGAGATATATCCGAACAAACGTGGCTTCGAGCATGAAAGTGGGGAAAAATGTTGCCTAAATAATCGCGCTCGATCAAAATCCAATGGCTCAGATTGAGCCACGTCCCTCGTAGCCAAATCCAAGCAAACGTGCCTCCGAGCGTGTAAGTGTACGAAAATGTTCGCACAAAAATCGCGCTCGATCAAGATCTAACGGCTCAGATTGAGCCACTTCCCTTGGAGCCAAATTCGAGCAAACGTGGCACCGAGCGTGAAAGCGTGGAAAAACGTTGCCTCAAAAATCGCGCTAGATCAAGATCCGACGGCTCAGATTGAGCCACGTCCCTTGTAGCCAAATCCGAGCAAACGTAGCTCCCAACGTGAAAATGGGGAAAATTCGTCCCGTTAATCGCCCGTGATGAAGATTAGACGGCTCTGGTGTTGCCACGTCCCTCAGAGCAAAATCCAAGCAAACGTGGCTCCGAGCAGAAAGTGTGGAAAAACGTTGCCTCCAAAATTGCGCTCGATCAAGATCCGACGGCACAGATCGAGCCACGTCCCTCGAAGCCAAATCCTAGCAAACGTGGCTCCGTGCGTGTAAGTGTGGAAAAATG
Organism: Hemerocallis citrina; assembly: GCA_017893485.1. NCBI lineage: Eukaryota > Viridiplantae > Streptophyta > Magnoliopsida > Asparagales > Asphodelaceae > Hemerocallis > Hemerocallis citrina. The sequence continues at coordinate 35,979,565 of CM030367.1, forward strand.
TTGCCTCAAAAAATCACGCTCGATCAAGATCCAACGGCTCTGATTGAGCCACGTTCCACGGAGCCAAATCCGAACAAACGTTGCCTCAAAATCGTGCTTGATTCAGATCTGTTGGCTCATATCGAGCCAAGTCCTCCGGAGCCAAAACTGAGCAAACTTGGCTCCGTGCGTGTAAGTGTGGGAAAAGGTTGCATCAAAAATCACGTTCGATCAAGATCCAACGGCTTAGATCGAGCTACGTCCCTTGGAGACAAATCTGAGAAAAACTGGCTCCGAGCGTGATAGTGTGAAAAAACGTGGCCTCAAAAATTATGCTTGATCAAGATCCGACGGCTCAGATCGAGCCACGTTGCTCGGAGTCAAATCCGAGCAAACGTGGCTCCGAATGTGAAAATAGGGAAAAGTTCGTCGCGTTAATTGCCCGTGATGAAGATCAGACGGCTCTGGTGTTGCCAGGTCCCTCGGAACAAAATCCGACCAAACGTGGCTCGAGCATGAATTTGCAAAAATGTTACCTAAAAATTCGCGCTCGATCAATATCCAATGCCTCAGACTGAGCCACGTCCCTTGGAGATATATCCGAGCAAACGTGGCTTCGAGCATGAAAGTGGGGAAAAATGTTGCCTAAATAATCGCGCTCGATCAAAATCCAATGGCTCAGATTGAGCCACGTCCCTCGTAGCCAAATCCAAGCAAACGTGCCTCCGAGCGTGTAAGTGTGGGAAAATATTGCCTCAAAAATCGCGCTCGATCAAGATCCAACGGCTCTGATTGAGCCGCTTTCCTTGGAGCCAAATCCGAGCAAATGTGGCACCGACCGTGAAAGCATGGAAAAACGTTGCCTCAAAAATCGTGCTCGATCAAGATCCGACGGCTCAGATTGAGCCACGTCCCTCGTAGCCATGTAATATCCCGGACGGATATTACCGTATATAAATTATTATTTTATTATTATTTTATTATTATTTTGCTTTAATTCCAAAATTAGAATATTTTGGTGATTTTCACCCGGTTTGTCCATAGACATTATCTGTATCCAGATATCGGTCAGTATATATCCGTATTGTATCAAATTGATACCGTAATCTTCCGAACTAATAATAAAATTTATTTTATTATTATTTCCAAGATTTAACTATTTTATACGGATTATGCGAAGATTTTCCGGTATACGGGCATATATGCGCACGTACGAGTACTATGTCGATTAGTGCATTATACGAATTGTGTGTTGTGTATTTTGGACAACACTTATTTTGCTAGACAAAACCTAGTAGGGATGGTTAGGGTTTGATTTGGAGGTTAAATCTAGGGTTACAAAGACATAAGGGATTAAGGAGATTACTAGAAAATATCTCTCCCACATCAACCTCCACCACATAACACCTCCCTCCACCTCACCCTATTTTCCCTAGGGGTATGGCCGGCCCCAAATATAAGGAAGGGGTTTTGTGCAATTGTGTGTGTGCACATTTTCATTTTCCACCCTTCTCTCCACCTATAAATACCCCCTCCTTCTCCTCCTTCTCTCATTTTAGAAAACAAAAGAAAGAAAGAAAGAAAGGAAAGGAAAGGAAAGGAAAATAAAGAGAGAACAAAGATTAACTTGAGAGTTTTGTTTTGTAGGTTGTTAGAAGCTTTCTAAAAAGCTAGGGGAAGGAGAAGGTTAGCAAGCTAGTCCTTCCAAAAAAAAGGCTAAGGTGGGGGTTTCTTCACACTTCTTTGTTTGATTGTTATTTGTATGTTTGTTTGTTTTGTTGTTTGACTTCTTCTCCTACCTTCTTGTTTTGTTTTCTTTTGTTTTTGGGTGAGTTTTGTGATGGGTGTGTTGTGGTGGTTATGAATGATAAATGGAAGTAAGAAAGTAGTAGTAGAACCTACTAAAACACATAAAGATCACATCTTTATTGTTGTAGTGTTGTTTATGTTGTTATTGGACAAAAGATTCACATATGACATATAATCTTGAACATACAACCGATTGAGGGTTGTAGGACTTGTAGGAATTGGCATATGAGCATTTTTACAACCATTGTGGGTTGTAGGACTTTGATTGAACTTGGACTAATAATAATAAGCATGTGTTTGAATAAAAAGATCTTTTCTTTTTATTAAACACTAGTTGTAGTAATAATTAAAAAGATCTTTACTTTTTATTAATCACTAGTTGTAGATTAAAAAGATCTTTTCTTTTATTAATCACTAGTTGTAGTAATAATTAAAAAGATCTTTTCTTTTTATTAAACACTAGTTGTAGTAATAATTAAAAAGATCTTTTCTTTTTATTAATCACTAGTTGTAGATTAAAAAGATCTTTTCTTTTATTAATCACTAGTTGTAGATTAAAAAGATCTTTTCTTTTATTAATCACTAGTTGTAGATTAAAAAGATCTTTTCTTTTATTAATCACTAGTTGTAGTAATAATTAAAAAGATCTTTTCTTTTTATTAATCACTAGTTGTAGATTAAAAAGATCTTTTCCTTTTAATCACTAGTTGTAGAAATATTAAAAAGATCTTTTCTTTTTAATCACTAGTTGTAGAAATAATGAAAAGAGATCTTTTTCTTTCATATTTACTAGTTGTAGAGTAAAATAAAATAAAAATGATCTTTTCTTTTATCACTAGTAATAATAAAGACTAGTAAGCAACTAAGTAGTAGCTTGCTAAAATATAAAGTAGTAGTATGGGATTAAATGAGGTAGTAGTAGCATATTGATTAAATAATGTAGTAATAGTATGTTGATTAATAAGGTAGTAGTAGTATGGTTGGTAAAATAAAGTAGTAGTATGTTGATTAAAGGAGGAAGTGGTAGTAAGTAGTATAGATGTTTATGTCCATAAAGTAGTAGTAGTAATAGATAGTTGTATGTTGTGATTTTGATGAGAATGAAGTAGTAGTAGTAGTAAGTTGTATGTTGTGTTCTTGCTAAAAATGAAGTAGTAGTAGTAGTAGATGGTTGTGTGTATGTTTTGATTAAAATAGGAGTAGTAGTAGTAGTAGAATGTTGTAGGATGTCTTCTAAAAAATATCCCTTCATGTTTTTATGCTTAACTAGTTGTAGGACTTTTTCTAGAAATATCCTATCATGTTTTTCATGCTTAACTAGTTGTAGGATTTCTTCTATAAATATCCTATCATGTTTAGAATATTGTAGGATTTCTTCTATAATTATCCTATCATATTTAGAATGTTGTAGGATTGTTTCTAAAAATATCCTATCATGCTTTTATACTTGAAATGTTGTAGGATGATTTCAAAAAAATATCCTACCATGCTTTATGTTTAGAATGTTGTAGGATTGTTTCTAAAAAAAATATCCTATCATGGTTTTATACTTGAAATGTTGTAGGATGATTTCTAAAAATATCCTACCATGCTTTATGTTTAGAATGTTGTAGGATTATTTCTAAAAATATCCTATCATGCTTTTATACTTGAAATGTTGTAGGATTCAATCTAAGAGATTCCTACCATATTTAGATCTACTCATTTATGCTTAGAATGTTGTAGGATGCAATCTAAAAGTTTCCTACCATGTTTAGATTCACTCATTCATGCTTAGAATGTTGTATGACACAATCTAAGAGTTTCCTACCATACTTAGATTATTCTATTTATGCTTAGAATGTTGTAGGATACAATCTAAGAGTTTCCTACCATGCTTAGATTATTCTATTTATGCTTAGAATGTTGTAGGATACAATCTAAGAGTTTCCTACCATACTTAGATCCACTCATTTATGCTTAGAATGTTGTAGGATGCAATCTAAGAGTTCCTACCATGTTTAGATTAATTGTGCCTAGAATGTTGTAGCATCTATGATAAGATTACTTACCATATTAGAAGTATATATACATATATACTTAGGAATGTTGAATGTTCATACTAGTAGTTACCCATGTTTAGTAAAACATTCATGTTTAGTAGTTATTTATGCTTAATAAAGATTCATGCTTGGATGATAGTAGAAAAATTGCATACCATGCTAGTTTGATTGTAGGTATGTGATATACCATGTTAGCTTAATTGTAGGTAAGTGATATACCATGCTAGTTTAATTGTAGGTATGTGATATACCATGTTAGTTTAATTATAGATATGCCATGCTAGCTTAACTACAAGTAAGTTGTATGCCATGCTAGCTTAATTGTAAGTAAGTTGTATGTCATGCTAGTTTAGATTGTGAGTAAGTTGTATACCATGCTAGGTTATATGGACAATCATATTTACATGGTACCCATGCTTAGATAAGTATTTGTTCATGCTATGTTAGTAGATGATCATGATTCATGCTAAGTAAGTAAGTATCATGCTAATTATTGATCATGTTAAGCTAATGACATCCATACTATGATACTCATGCTTAGAGTAAAGGAACTACCCATGGCTAGTGTAGTGATCTTATGTTATGTTCTACACCATGCTAAAGTAATACATGCTTAGAACGTTGTAGGAGTAATGTTAGAATACCTACTATACCTTGGAATGTTGTATGTTATATTAGTTATATATCCATGCTTAAGACTTATCGCCTCATAATTAAGAGCATTGTGAGTTAATGGTTATGTCATATATACCATGATTAATTGTCATAGATTGATGCTTGCAATTGCATGCCATGATTGAATTTCCATAGGCAAAATAATAAGAAAGAGCCATGTTAAGATTGTAGTTATAACTACCTTGTTGTAGTTGATATTAGTAAGGCACCATACATGCTTGGACGGCATAGTATAGCATCCTAGTTGCATGAGGATAGGTATCGATGTTATGTGGGTTAGGAAGAGAACCCATGGATTCTCATCGAGTAGGTTTTAATTTAGTGGAACCATGGCATATGAGCACCCTTCATTCATAGTAATAAGGGTTGAGAAGTTCTAATAGTTGTAGCTTGATAAAAAGCTAAGTTTAGGGTATTCAATTACCCTAAGGGTCATCGACCATCAAGACCACATCCTACCCCCTTAGAGTAAAATGGATAGATCTCACCTCGGACGTCGACGGATTTTAACCGATGTAGGTTGACCGTGGGCCGAGAGTGTTGGTAGAATCCGAGTTAAGGGTAGGGATGAGTGAGAGAGATTTTATTACAAGAGTCTTGGATCGAGGGACCACGAGTCGGACCATAATAATCCAAGTTGGAAATTATGGGAGATCGCATGAGGATAGTGACATCATTAGGGTAGTGACTTATAAAATCATTACTTAACCTTTTTGCCAGAAAGAAGGGGAGTTGGTAGTAGGGGGCACCTTACGACCAAACTTTTCTTTAGGGCCGATCTTAGGTGGTGTTATCGGGTTGCACCTTCCTGTCAAAGGGATACGTACGGTGTCATCTCACAAATTGAGGACACGGGTTGCGTATCTCGCGCTGTTAATTCCTGAAGTACCGTGGCTGGGGGTGCCACAGGATGCATTGTGCAGTCCTGCGCTTGCGATACCCCAGAGGGTGCCACAGGATAGGCTTCGCGCTACCCTGCGCTTGCGAAACCCTATAGTTTGATTTTGGAATGACGCCCGATACAATGGGTTCGTCTATTTTGAGAGGGTCTGGTTGGCCGGGTCGCAGTGACGAACATAGATACCACTGTCGAAATGCAATAGTGGGACTTGACCACGCCTGCAACCTCATTAGCCACGTGTAGGTGTCAGGAACAGGTTGAGTGCAATTAGAGTTCATAACGCGGGTTCAAATCCCTATATATGGAGAAACGGCTTGAGATGGGGTCGCATATAATATGGACTGCATGTTGCTTCGGAGACTTGCTGACATTAGAATAGGAAGCGTCCTAGTTCTATTTGAATATCGCATCAGAGTCTAGTCCTAGCACTCACGAATACTTAAACTACACCAACACCATTGCTATATTTTGTATATTGTTTGGAAGATTCGCTACTATATGATCAGCCTTTAAGCGTCAGTGAATACTGACGTCCCCACTTCCATAGGTACTGGATCGCCAAAGTACAAATGCGAGGTTCAGGAGGACTCAAGGCAAGGAAAGCAAGGAGTCAGTGTTATGTTTAGTTCCGCTGCAGTATATGTATTGATTATGTATTAGTTGAGAAGTACTCTGATGTAAGATGTTGAAGGTTGATATACTTAGAAATGTAAAGGTAATATTGTAACTCTATTGTAAGGTATTACAGTTGTACAATATTCAGACTTGTAACACTTGGTGTATTAAATAAAAAGTTTTAAATTCTCCTGTTTTTTCTGTGTATTGTGACTAATTGAAGAAAAAATCTTGGCTCGTGTCACGGTTTCCCAGTGTTGGAAATCGGGGCGCTACAAGCCAAATCCGAGCAAACGTTGCTCCGTGCAAGTAAGTGTGGGAAAATGTGGCCTCCAAAATCTCGCTCGGTCAAGATCCAACGGCTCAGATCGAGCCACGTCCCTCGGAGCCAAATCTGAGAAAAAGTGTCTCCGAGCGTGAAAGTGTGAAAAAATGTGGCCTAAAAAATTATGCTTGATCAAGATCCGACGGCTCAAATCGAGCGACGTTGCTCGGAGTCAAATCCAAGCAAACGTGGCTCCAAACGTGAAAATAGGGAAAAGTTCATAGCGTTAATCGCCCGTGATGAAGATCAGACGGCTCTGGTGTTGCAACGTCCCTCGGAACGAAATCCGACCAAACGTGGCTCGAGCATGAAATTTCTAAAAACGTTGCCTAAAAATTCGCGCTAGATCAATATCCAATGGCTTAGACGGAGCCACATCTCTTGGAGACATATCCGAGCAAACGTGGCTCCGAGCGTGAAAGTGTGGAAAAATGTTGCCTAAATAATCGCTCTCGAACAAGATCCAATGGCTCAGATTGAGCCACGTCCCTCGTAGCCAAATCCAAGCAAACGTGCCTCCGAGTGTGTAAGTGTACGAAAATGTTGGCGCAAAAATCGCGCTCAATCAATATCCAATGGCTCAAACTGAGCCACATCCTTTGGAGACATATCCGATTAACGCGATGAACTTTTCCCCATTTTCACGTTGGGAGCTACGTTTGCACAGATTTGGCTACGAGGGATGTGGCTCAATCTGAGCCGTCGAATCTTGATCTAGCGCGATTTTTAAGGCAACGTTTTTCCACACTTTCATGCTCGGTGCAACGTTTGCTCGGATTTGGCTCCAAGGGAAGTGGCTCAATCTGAGCCGTTGGATCTTGAGCGAGCGCGATTTTTGAGCCAACATTTTTCCACACTTACACGCTCGGAGGCACGTTTGCTTGGATTTGGCTACGAGAGACGTGCTCAATCTGAGCCGTTGGATCTTGATCGAGCGCGATTATTTAGGCAACGTTTTTCCACACTTTCACGCTGGGAGCCACGTTTGCTCGGATATGTCTCCAAGGGATGTGGCTCAATCTGAGCCAATAGATATTGATCGAGCGCGATTTTTAGGCAACGTTTTTGCCAATTTCATGCTCAGAGCCACGTTTGGTCGGATTTTGTTCCGAGGGGCGTGGCAACACCAGAGCCGTCTGATCTTCATCACGGGCGATTAACGCGACGAACTTTTTCCTATTTTCACGTTCGGAGCCACGTTTGCTCGGATTTGACTCCGAGCAACGTGGCTCGATTTGAGCCTTCAGATCTTGATCAAGCATAATTTTTGAGACCACGTTTTTTCACACTATCACTCTCGGAGACACTTTTTCTCAGATTTGGCTCGATCAAGATCCGACGGTTCAAATTGAGCCACGTTGCTCGGAGTCAAATCCGAGCAAACGTGACTCCGAACGTAAAAATAGGGAAAAGTTCGTCGCGTTAATCGCCCGTGATGAAGATCAGACGGCTCTGGTGTTGCCACGTCCCTCGGAACCAAATCCGAGCAAACGTGGCTCCGTGCAAGTAAGTGTAGGAAAATGTGGCCTCCAAAATCTTGCTCGGTCAAGATCCAACGGCTCAGATCGAGCCACGTCCCTCGGAGCCAAATCTGAGAAAAAGTGTCTCCGAGCGTGAAAGTGTGAAAAAACGTGGCCTAAAAAATTATGCTTGATCAAGATCCGACGGCTCAAATCGAGCGACGTTGCTCGGAGTCAAATCCAAGCAAACGTGGCTACAAACGTGAAAATAGGGAAAAGTTCATAGCGTTAATCGCCCGTGATGAAGATTAGACGGCTCTGGTGTTGCAACGTTCCTCGGAACGAAATCCGGCCAAACGTGGCTCGAGCATGAAATCTGCAAAAGCCTTGCCTAAAAATTCGCGCTCGATCAATATCCAATGGCTCAGACTGAGCCACACATCCCTGGGAAACATATCCGATTAACGCGATGAACTTTTCCCCATTTTCACATTGGGAGCTACGTTTGCACGGATTTGGCTACGAGGGATGTAGCTCAATCTGAGCCGTCGAATCATGATCTAGCGCGATTTTTAAGGCAACATTTTTCCACGCTTTCACGCTCGGTGCAACGTTTGCTCGGATTTGGCTCTAAGGGAAGTGGCACAATCTGAGCAGTTGGATCTTGAGCGAGCACGATTTTTGAGGCAACATTTCCCACACTTACACGCTCGGAGGCACGTTTGCTTGGATTTGGCTACGAGAGACGTGCTCAATCTGAGCCGTTGGATCTTGATCGAGCGCGATTATTTAGGCAACGTTTTTCCACACTTTCACGCTCGGAGCCACGTTTGATCGGATATGTCTCCAAGGGATATGGCTCAATCTGAGCCAATAGATATTGATCGAGCGCGATTTTTAGGCAACCTTTTTGCCAATTTCATGCTCGGAGCCACGTTTGGTCGGATTTTGCTCCGAGGGGCGTGGCAACACCAGAGCCGTCTGATCTTCATCACGGGAGATTAACGCGACGAACTTTTCCCTATTTTCACGTTCGGAGCCACGTTTGCTCGGATTTGACTCCGAGCAACGTGGCTCGAATTGAGCCTTCGGATCTTGATCAAGCATAATTTTTGAGGCCACGTTTTTTCACACTTTCACTCTCGGAGACACTTTTTCTCAGATTTGGCTCGATCAAGATCCGACGGTTCAAATCGAGCCACGTTGCTCGGAGTCAAATCCGAGCAAACGTGGCTCCGAACGTGAAAATAGGGAAAAGTTCGTCGCGTTAATAGCCCGTGATGAAGATCAGACGGCTCTGGTGTTGCCACGTCCCTCGGAACAAAATCCGACCAGACGTGGCACGAGCATGAAATATCCAAAAACGTTGCCTAAAAATTCGCGCTCGATCAATATGCAATGGCTCAGACGGAGCCACATCCCTTGGAGACACATCCGAGCAAACGTGGCTCCGAGCGTGAAAGTGTGGAAAAATGTTGCCTAAATAATCACGCTCGATCAAGATCCAATGGCTCAGATTGAGCCACGTCCCTCGTAGCCAAATCCAAGCAAACGTGCCTCCGAGCGTGTAAGTGGACGAAAATGTTGGCGCAAAAATCGCGCTCGATCAAGATCCAACGGCTCAGATTGAGGCACTTCCCTTGGAGCCAAATCCGAGCAAACGTGGCACCGAGCGTGAAAACTTGGAAAAACGTTGCCTCAAAAATCGCGCTAGATCAAGTTCTGATGGCTCAGATTGAGCCACGTCCCTCGTAGCCCAATCCGAGCATACGTAGCTCCCAACGTGAAAATGGGGAAAAGTTCGTCCCGTTAATCGCCCGTGATGAAGATTAGACGGCTCTGGTGTTGCCACGTCCCTCAGAGCAAAATCCAAGCAAACGTGGCTTCGAGCGGAAAGTGTGGAAAAACGTTGCCTCCAAAATTGCGCTCGATCAAGATCCGACGGCACAGATCGAGCCACGTCCCTCGAAACCAAATCCGTGCAAACGTGGTCCGTGCGTGTAAGTGTGGGAAAATGTTGCCTCAAAAACTCGCACTCGATCAAGATCCAACGACTCTGATTGAGCCACGTCCCACGGAGCCAAATCCGAGCAAACTTGGCTCCGAGCGTGAAAGTGTGGAAAAACGTTGCCTCAAAATCGTGCTTGATTCAGATCTGTTGGCTCATATCGAGCCAAGTCCTCCGGAGCCAAATCCGAGCAAACTTGGCTCATGCGTGTAAGTGTGGGAAAAGGTTGCGTCAAAAATCACGTTCGATCAATATCCAATGGCTTAGATCGAGCCACGTCCCTTGGAGACAAATCTGAGAAAAACAGGCTCCGAGCGTGAAAGTGTGAAAAAACGTGGCCTAAAAAATTATGCTTGATCAAGATCCGACGGCTCAGATCGAGCCACGTTGCTCGGAGTCAAATCCGAGCAAACGTGGCTCCGAATGTGAAAATAGGGAAAAGTCCGTCGCGTTAATTGCCCGTGATGAAGATCAAACGGCTCGGGTGTTGCCAGGTCCCTCGGAACAAAATCCGACCAAACGTGGCTCGAGCATGAAATTTGCAAAAATGTTGCTTAAAAATTCGCGCTCGATCAATATCCAATGCCTCAGACTGAGCCACGTCCCTTGGAGATATATCCGAGTAAACGTGGCTTCGAGCATGAAAGTGGGGGAAAATGTTGCCTAAATAATCGCGCTCGATCAAGATCCAATGGGTCAGATTGAGCCAGGTCCCTCGTAGCCAAATCCAAGCAAACGTGCCTCCGAGCGTGTAAGTGTGGGAAAATATTGCCTAAAAAATCGCACTCGATCAAGATCCAACGGCTCTGATTGAGCCGCTTCCCTTGGAGCCAAATCCGAGCAAACGTGGCACCGACCGTGAAAGCATGGAAAAACGTTGCCTCAAAAATCGTGCTTGATCAAGATCCGACGGCTCAGATTGAGCCACGTCCCTCGTAGCCAAATCCGAGCAAACGTGGCTCCGTGAAAGTAAGTGTGGGAAAATGTGGCCTCCAAAATCTCGCTCGGTCAAGATCCAACGGCTCAGATCGAGCCACGTCCCTCGGAGCCAAATCTGAGAAAAAGTGTCTCCGAGCGTGAAAGTGTGAAAAAACGTGGCCTAAAAAATTATGCTTAATCAAGATTCGACGGCTCAAATCGAGCGACGTTGCTCGGAGTCAAATCCGAGCAAACGTGGCTCCAAACGTGAAAATAGGGAAATGTTCATAGCGTTAATCGCCCGTGATGAAGATCAGACGGCTCTGGTGTTGCAACGTCCCTGGGAACGAAATCCGACCAAACGTGGCTCGAGCATGAAATCTGCAAAAACGTTGCCTAAAAATTCGCGCTCGATCAATATCCAATGGCTCAGACAAAGCCACACATCCCTGGGAAACATATCCGATTAACGCGATGAACTTTTCCCCATTTTCACATTGGGAGCTACGTTTGCACGGATTTGGCTACGAGGGATGTAGCTCAATCTGAGCCGTCGAATCATGATCTAGCGCAATTTTTAAGGCAACATTTTTCCACGCTTTCCCGCTCGGTGCAACGTTTGCTCGGATTTGGCTCCAAGAGAAGTGGCACAATCTGAGCAGTTGGATCTTGAGCGAGCACGATTTTTGAGGCAACATTTCCCACACTTACACGCTCGGAGGCACATTTGCTTGGATTTGGCTACGAGAGACGTGCTCAATCTGAGCCGTTGGATCTTGATCGAGCGCGATTATTTAGGGAACGTTTTTCCACACTTTCACGCTCGGAGCCACGTTTGCTCGGATAGGTCTCCAAGGGATGTGGCTAAATCTGAGCCAATAGATATTGATCGAGCGCGATTTTTAGGCAACGTTTTTGCCAATTTCATGCTCGGAGCCACGTTTGGTCGGATTTTGCTCCGAGGGGCGTGGCAACACCAGAGCCGTCTGATCTTCATCACGGGTGATTAACGCGACGGACTTTTCCCTATTTTCACGTTCGGAGCCACGTTTGCTCGGTTTTGACTCCGAGCAACGTGGCTCGATTTGAGCCTTCGGATCTTGATCAAGCATAATTTTTGAGGCCACGTTTTTTCACACTTTCACTCAAGGAGACACTTTTTCTCAGATTTGGCTCGATCTAGATCCGACGGTTCAAATCGAGCCACGTTGCTCGGAGTCAAATCTGAGCAAACGTGGCTCCGAACGTGAAATAGAGAAAAGTTCGTCGCGTTAATCGCCCCTGATGAAGATCAGACGGCTCTGGTGTTGCCACGTCCCTCGGAACAAAATCCGACCAAACGTGGCTCGAGCATGAAATATCCAAAAACGTTGCCTAAAAATTCGCCCTCGATCAATATGCAATGGCTCAGACGGAGCCACATCCCTTGGAGACATATCCGAGCAAACGTGGCTCCGAGCGTGAAAGTGTGGAAAAATGTTGCCTAAATAATCGCGCTCGATCAAGATCCAATGGCTCAGATTGAGCCACGTCCCTCGTAGCCAAATCCAAGCAAACGTGCCTCCGAGCGTGTACGTGTACGAAAATGTTGGCACAAAAATCGCGCTCGATCAAGATCCAACGGCTCAGATTGAGCCACTTCCCTTAAAGCCAAATCCGAGCAAACGTGGCACCGAGCGTGAAAGCTTGGAAAAAAGTTGCCTAAAAAATTGCGCTAGATCAAGTTCGACGGCTCAGATTGAGCCACGTCCCTCGTAGCCAAATCCGAGGATACGTAGCTCCCAACGTGAAAATGGGGAAAAGTTCATCCCGTTAATCGCTCGTGATGAAGATTAGACGGCTCTGGTGTTGCCACGTCCCTCAGAGCAAAATCCAAGCAAACGTAGCTCCGAACGGAAAGTGTGGAAAAACGTTGCCTCCAAAATTGCGCTCGATCAAGATCCGACGGCACAGATCGAGCCACGTCCCTCGAAGCCAAATTCGAGCAAACGTGGCTCCGTGCGTGTAAGTGTGGGAAAATGTTGCCTCAAAAAATCACACTCGATCAAGATCTAACGGCTCTAATTGAGCCACGTCCCACGGAGCCAAATCCGAGCAAACTTGGCTCCGAGCGCGAAAGTGTGGAAAAACGTTGCCTCAAAATCGTGCTTGATTCAGATCTGTTGGCTCATATCGAGCCAAGTCCTCCGGAGCCAAATCCGAGCAAACTTGGCTCAGTGCGTGTAAGTGTGGGAAAAGGTTGCGTCAAAAATCACGTTCGATCAAGATCCAACGGCTTAGATCGAGCCACGTCCCTTGGAGACAAATCTGAGAAAAACAGGCTCCGAGCGTGAAAGTGTGAAAAAACGTGGCCTCAAAAATTATGCTTGATCTAGATCCGACGGCTCAGATCGAGCCACGTTGCTCGGAGTCAAATCCGAGCAAACGTGGCTCCGAATGTGAAAATAGGGAAAAGTCCGTCGCGTTAATTGCTCGTGATGAAGATCAGACGGCTCTGGTGTTGTCAGGTCCCTCGGAACAAAATCCGACCAAACGTGGCTCGAGCATGAAATTTGCAAAAATGTTGCTTAAAAATTCGCGCTCGATCAATATCCAATGCCTCAGACTGAGCCACGTCCCTTGGAGATATATCCGAGCAAACGTGGCTTCGAGCATGAAAGTGGGGAAAAATGTTGCCTAAATAATCGCGCTCGATCAAGATTCAATGGGTCAGATTGAGCCATGTACCTCGTAGCCAAATCCAAGCAAACGTGCCTCCGAGCGTGTAAGTGTGGGAAAATATTGCCTCAAATATCGCGCTCGATCAAGATCCAACGGCTCTGATTGAGCTGCTTCCCTTGGAGCCAAATCCGAGCAAACGTGGCACCGACCGTGAAAGCATGGAAAAACGTTGCCTCAAAAATCGTGCTCGATCAAGATCCGACGGCTCAAATTGAGCCACGTCCCTCGTAGCCAAATCCGAGCAAACGTGGCTCCGTGCAAGTAAGTGTGGGAAAATGTGGCCTCCAAAATCTCGCTCGGTCAAGATCCAACGGCTCAGATCGAGCCACGTCCCTCGGAGCCAAATCTGAGAAAAAGTGTCTCCGAGCGTGAAAGTGTGAAAAAACGTGGCCTAAAAAATTATGCTTGATCAAGATCCGACGGCTCAAATCGAGCAACGTTGCTCGGAGTCAAATCCAAGCAAACGTGGCTCCAAACGTGAAAATAGGGAAAAGTTCATAGCGTTAATCGCCCGTGATGAAGATCAGATGGCTCTAGTGTTGCAACGTCCCTCGGAACGAAATCCGACCAAACGTGGCTCGAGCATGAAATCTGCAAAAGCGTTGCCTAAAAATTCGCGCTCGATCAATATCCAATGGCTCAGACTGAGCCACATCCCTTGGAGACATATCCGATTAACGCGATGAACTTTTCCCCATTTTCACGTTGGGAGCTACGTTTGCACGGATTTGGCTACGAGGGATGTAGCTCAATCTGAGCCGTCAAATCTTGATCTAGCGCGATTTTTAAGGCAACATTTTTCCACGCTTTCACGCTCGGTGCAACGTTTGCTCGGATTTGGCTCCAAGGGAAGTGGCTCAATCTGAGTCGTTGGATCTTGAGCGAGCGCGATTTTTGAGGCAACATTTTCCCACACTTACACGCTCGGAGGCACGTTTGCTTGGATTTGGCTACGAGAGACATGCTCAATCTGAGCTGTTGGATCTTGATCGAGTGCGATTATTTAGGCAACGTTTTTCCACACTTTCACGCTCGGAGCCACGTTTGCTCGGATATGTCTCCAAGGGATGTGGCTCAATCTGAGCCAATAGATATTGATCGAGCGCGATTTTTAGGCAACGTTTTTGCCAATTTCATGCTCGGAGCCACGTTTGGTCGGATTTTGCTCCGAGGGGCGTGGCAACACCAGAGCCGTCTGATCTTCATCACGGGTGATTAACACGACGGACTTTTCCCTATTTTCACGTTCGGAGTCACGTTTGCTCGGTTTTGACTCCGAGCAACGTGGCTCGATTTGAGCCTTCGGATCTTGATCAAGCATAATTTTTGAGGCCACGTTTTTTACACTTTCACTCAAGGAGACACTTTTTCTCAGATTTGGCTCGATCTAGATCCGACGGTTCAAATCAAGCCACGTTGCTCGGAGTCAAATCCGAGCAAACGTGGCTCCGAACGTGAAAATAGGGAAAATTTCGTCGCGTTAATCTCTCGTGATGAAGATCAGACGGCTCTGGTGTTGCCACGTCCCTCGGAACAAAATCCGACCAAACGTGGCTCGAGCATGAAATTTCCAAAAAAGTTGCCTAAAAATTAGCACTCGATCAATATCCAATGGCTTAGACGGAGCAACATCCCTTGGAGACATATCTGAGCAAACGTGGCTCCGAGCGAGAAAGTGTGGAAAAATGTTGCCTAAATAATCGCGCTCGATCAAGATCCAATGGCTCAGATTGAGCCACGTCCCTCGTAGCCAAATCCAAGCAAACGTGCCTCCGAGCGTGTAATTGTACGAAAATGTTGGCGCAAAAATCGCGCTCGATCAAGATCCAACGGCTCAGATTGTAGTCTTCCTCATTTAAGTGATGTGGACAGTGATGTTGATCATTTAAAATGATCAGGTTTCTTCTGGATTCTTCCATTATAGGTAGAAACATATTCTATAGGTTACTACTAATTCTTTCTGATTAATTCGTATTCTTCTTGATCTTTCTTTCTCTTAGTCTAGTTAGAGTTCTCTTAAGCTAATGATATTTCTAACCGTGGATTTATAGCTAGAATTAAGCCTCGAATGAGCCTATAGCTCCTTACAACCCAAACACCCATGGTGTTTTTTGGTTTCAATACCACAAGCTTCTATCATTCAAGAGAACTAAATAACTCTAGTGAGAGAGAGAGAGTAAAAGAAGATTACATTTTAATCACGAAGAATGAGTAGCAAACTATAGGATATGCTCCTATGGATTTATTCCATAATTATTAAAAGAAGAAACTTACAATAATTGGGGGCGTAGGGGCCGCCTTCCAGCTTACACACTTATTTTACAACCAGGCTCTGATACCAGATGTTGGGGATCACACAAAAAAAGACAAAAGAGTACAAGGAACGGGAACTGAAAGAAGGGAAACTCAAAAGCTCACAAAAGAAAGGAAAACACTGAGTACATGAAAACTCGATGTCTTTACAAGGCAGTGAGGCCGTTCTTTTATAGCGGAGGGAGGAAGCAAAAAAGCATCTTCCTAAAGTTGGTGGGTGACAGCTGGAAGTAGGTTGATCTTCTGAAAACTCCTTTTTGTTGAACTTGGTGAATTGATGGCGAGGTTCCTCTGTGACTCGTTCAAGTTCCCATAATTGGACTGCAGAGAATAATTTGACATATTGTCTTTCTTCCCATATGAACCAAATTCGGAGCATGAAAATGTTTTGAAACCTGTTTGTAGTGTAATTGCTTCTTGATCAGTAGGAAAATAAAGTATCTTTTGATCTAACACAGAATGTTTAATCTCTGAGATTTCCTTTTCTTCCATATCTGATAAAGTGATGGAAATTTTATCGGTATTCCATCTTCTCGGTTGTTCACCTGTTGCTGCTTTATGCTTAGCTTGTTCTTCATTAAGTTTTTGTTGAAGATGCTGAACCTTTGAAGAGAGTTTTGGGATAAACTTTCTTCCGTAGTTCAATAATCCAAGAAAACTTTGAAGTTCCTTTAGGGTGGAAAAGGTTTTTGGAAAATCTTTTATTTTAGCATAAATGTGTTGTTGAAGTTCAACTGTTCCTTGTTTGATATATTTTCCTAGAAATTCGATCTCTGTTCTAAAAAGCTCGATCTTTTTAGGACTAAGAATAACACCATGTTGTAGTAGTAGTTTTGCTACTTGTAACAGATGTTGTTTGTGATCTTCTGCTGAAGGCGAGAAGACTAGAATATCATCTATATAGACTACTACGAAGGGTAGATGTCCAAATAGAGAATTCATCCATTTCTGGAATATTTGAGGGGCATTCTTTAATCCAAAAGGCATTACTAACCATTCATAATGTCCTTGTGGACAACTAAAAGCTGTGAGTTCTATTGAAGACTTGTTTTGGAGTTTGAGTTGCCAAAACCCAGACTTCGCATCGAACTTGCTATAGTATTTTGCTCCTTGTATTTGCTTGATTAATTGTTCAGCAGATGGGATGAAGTAGCCATCAAAATTTGTACAGCTATTTACCTTTCTGTAATTAATAACCATTCTGGCTTTTCCTCGTTTTATTTCTGCATGATTTCTTACAAGGAAAGCTGGAGAAGAATGGGGACTAAAGCTTTTTTGTATGAGCTTTAAGTCTAGTAGCTCTTGAATTTGCTTTGCAAACTCGATTTTATCAGTAGGAGAAACCATGATACTGTTGACTTGGATTTTAGTATCTTGGTATTCTTCTAATAACTCGAGATTACAATAACGAGGACTTTTTTCAAACCATTTTAAGGGGTTGTTAGAATAGAGTGGTTCTAACATGTTATAGATGAGAGTCTCGAATTTGTTTGCAGGATGCAGGGGATAGGTATTGACCTGTTCCGCGTGAAGCACATGTTGATGGTGAATTAAAGTGACAGAATTATCACCACGCTGTGCTGTGTGTTGAAAATGAGAGGAGAGGGGGGCCGTAAGAGGCACCTGAGGTATCAAACGATTGTTGAGTTCGAGATACTGTTTGTCAAATGGTGCAAATAAGCGAAGATTATCCATACCAATGAGACAATCAGTTTCGAGGACATTTGGGAGTAAACCAAAGTCGAACGAATATGTTTCCATAGTATTGTGAATATCAGGAATTTGAACTTGAAGTCCAACGACTTTATGGGTAATGGGACATTGTTTGCCCATAAAATCATTTAACATGCCTTGTTTTGTTAAAGGTGTTCGATATTGAGGGGGTATGAACACTTCTTGTAACAAGCTAGCTTCTGCTCCAGTATCTATTAAAGCATGAAGCGTAAATTCTTGAAATTCAGGGATACATATTGTAATTGGAATGTATATGTGTAGCTGAGCTGACTTTCGTAAATCAATAGAGCGAATCATTATTATGAAGTTGGGAAAAAGGGATTTTAAGAGTCTGATGGTGATCAGATTCATCGTCGCGTTGGTTTTCGCGTTGTTGAATGAGTTTTCTGGTGCTACCTTCAAGTGGTGCTAGTCGTTCTTGTTGAACACTAGATTTTGATGGTATTGGGGCAAATGAATCGGATATATTTGATTGATTTGAAAGTGTTGAGAATGATCGTTGTAAAGATGGGGTAGATGAAAAGCCTTCATCAAGAATCATTCTTGTTGTTGCCACGTCCCTAAGAGCAAAATCCAAGCAAACGTGGCTCCGAGCGTGAAAGTCTGGAAAAACGTTGCCTCAAAAAATCGTGCTCGATCAAGATCCAACGGCTCTGATTGAGCCACGTCCCACGGAGCCAAATCTGAGCAAACGTGGCTCCGAGCGTGAAAGTGTGGAAAAATGTTGCATCAAAATCGCGCTTGATTCAGATCTGGCTCATATCGAGCCACGTCCTCCGGAGCCAAATTCGAGCAAACTTGGCTCCGTGCGTGTCAGTGTGGGAAAATGTTGCATCAAAAATCACGTTCGATCAAGATCCAATGGCTCAGATCGAGCCACGTCCCTCCGAGCCAAATATGAGAAAAAGTGACTCCGAGCGTGAACGTGTGAAAAAACGTGGCCTCAAAAATTATGCTTCGTCAAGATCCGATGGCTCAGATCGAGCCACGTTGCTCGGAGTCAAATCCGAGCAAACGTGGCTCCGAATGTGAAAATAGGGAAAAGTTCATCGCGTTAATTGCTCGTGATGAAGATCAGACGGCTCTATTGTTGCCACGTCCCTCGGAGCAAAATCCGACCAAACGTGGCTCCGAGCATGAAATTGGCAAAAACGTTGCCTAAAAGTCGCGCTCGATCAATATCTAATGGCTCGGATTGAGCCACATCCCTTGGAGACATATCCGAGCAAACGTGGCTCCGAGCGTGAAAGTGTGGAAAAAACGTTGCCTAAATAATCGCGCTCGATCAATATCCAACGGCTCAGATTGAGCACGTCTATCGTAGCCAAATCCAAGCAAACGTGCCTCAGAGCGTGTAAGTGTGGGAAAATGTAGCCTCAAAAATCGCGCTCGATCAAGATCCAACGGCTCAGATTGAGCCTCTTCCCTTGGAGCCAAATCCGACCAAACGTGGCACCGACCGTGAAAGCGTGGAAAAACATTGCGTCAAAAATCGCGCTAGACCAAGATTCGACGGCTCAGATTGAGCCACGTCCCTCGTAGCCAAATCCGTGCAAACGTAGCTTCCAACATGAAAATGGGGAAAAGTTCGTCCCATTAATCGCCCGTGATGAAGATTAGACGGCTCTGGTGTTACCACGTCCCTCAGAGCAAAATCCAAGCAAACGTGGCACCGAGCGTGAAAGTCTGGAAAAACGTTGCCTCAAAAAATCGCGCTCGATCAAGATCCAACGGCTCTGATTGAGCCACGTCCCACGGAGCCAAATCCGAGCAAACGTGGCTCCGAGCGTGAAAGTGTGGAAAAATGTTGCATCAAAATCGTGCTTGATTCAGATCTGGCTCATATCGAGCCACGTCCTCCGGAGCCAAATTCGAGCAAACTTGGCTCCGTGCGTGTAAGTGTGGGAAAATGTTGCATCAAAAATCACGTTCGATCAAGATCTAATGGCTCAGATCGAGCCACATCCCTCCGAGCCAAATCTGAGAAAAAGTGACTCCGAGCGTGAACGTGTGAAAAAACGTGGCCTCAAAAATTATGCTTCGTCAAGATCCGATGGCTCAGATCAAGCCACGTTGCTCGGAGTCAAATCCGAGCAAACGTGGCTCCGAATGTGAAAATAGGGAAAAGTTCATCGCGTTAATTGCTCGTGATGAAGATCAGACGGCTCTATTGTTGCCACGTCCCTCGGAGCAAAATCTGACCAAACGTGGCTCCGAGCATGAAATTGGCAAAAACGTTGCCTAAAAATCGCGCTCGATCAATATCTAATGGCTCGGATTGAGCCACATCCCTTGGAGACATATCCGAGCAAACGTGGCTCCGAACGTGAAAGTGTGGAAAAAACGTTGCCTAAATAATCACGCTCGATCAATATGCAACGGCTCAGATTGAGCACGTCTCTCGTAGCCAAATCCAAGCAAACGTGCCTCAGAGCGTGTAAGTGTGGGAAAATGTTGCCTAAAAAATCGTGCTCGATCAAGATCCAACGGCTCAGATTGAGCCACTTCCCTTGGAGCCAAATCCGAGCAAACGTGGCACCGACCGTGAAAGCGTGGAAAAACATTGTCTCAAAAATCGCGCTAGATCAAGATTCGACGGCTCAGATTGAGCCACGTCCCTCGTAGCCAAATCCGTACAAACGTAGCTCCCAACGTGAAAATGGAGAAAAGTTCGTCCCGTTAATCGCCCGTGACGAAGATTAGACGGCTCTGGTGTTGCCACGTCCCTCAGAGCAAAATTCAAGCAAACGTGGCTCCGAGCGTGAAAGTGTGGAAAAACGTTGCCTCGAAAATTGCGCTCAATCAAGATCCGACGGCACAGATCGAACCACGTCCTTCGAAGCCAAATCCGAGCAAACGTGGCTCCGTGCGTGTAAGTGTGGGAAAATGCTGCCTCAAAAAATCGCGCTTGATCAAGACCCAACGGCTCTGATTGAGCCAAATCCGAGCAAATGTGGCTCCGAGCGTTAAAGTGTGAGAAAATGTTGCCTCAAAAATTGCACTTGATCAAAATCTGTTGGCTCATATCAAGCTAAGTCCTCGGGCGCCAAATCCGAGCAAACGTTGCTTCGTGCGTGTAAGTGTGGGAAAATGTTGCCTAAAAAATTGCACTCGATCAAGATCCAACGGCTCAGATCGAGCCACGTCTCTCGGAGCCAAATCTGAACAAAAGTTGCTCCGAGCGTGATATTGTGCAAAAACGTAGCCTAAAAAATTGTGCTTGATCAAGATCCGACGGCACAGATCGAGCCACATCGCTCGGAGTCAAATCCGAGCAAATGTGGCTCTGAACGTGAAAATAGGAAAAAGTTCGTCGTGTTAATGCCCGTGTGGAAAAACGTTGCCGAAATAATCACGCTCGATCAAGATCCAATGACTCAGATTGAGCCACATCCCTCGTAGCCAAATCCAAGCAAACGTGACTCCGAGCGTGTAAGTGTGGAAAAATGTTGCCTCAAAAATTGGGCTCGATCAAGATCCAACGGCTCAGATTGTGCCACGTCCCTCGGAGCCAAATCCGAGCAAACGTGGCGCCGAGTGTGAAAGAGGGGAAAAATTATGCCTAAAAAATTGCTCTCGATCAAGATCCCACGGCTCAGATTGAGCTACATCCCTCGTAGCCAAATTCGAGCAAACGTGGCTCCATGCGAGTAAGTGTGGGAAAATGTGGCCTAATAAATCGTGCATGGTCAAGATCCAATGGCTCAGATTGAGCCACGTACCTCGGTGCCAAATTCGAGCAAACGTGGCGCTGAGCGTGAAAGTGTGGTAAAACGTTGTCTAAAAAATCAGGCTCGATCAAGATCCAACAGCACAGATCAACCCCGGTCCCTCGGAGCCAATTCCGAGCAAACGTGGCTCCAAACGTGAAAATGGGAGAACTTCGTCTTGTTAATCAGTCGTGATCAAGATCGGACGTCTATGGTGTTGCCACGTCCCTCGGAGCCAAATCCGAGCAAAAGTGGTTCCGAGCATGAAATTAGGAAAAATGTTGCCCAAAAAATCGCGCTCGATTAAGTTCCAACGGCTAAGATTGAGCCATGTCCCTTGGAGCCAAACCCGAGCAAACGTGGCTTCGAGCGTGAAACTGGAAAAACGTTGCCTCAAAAATCGCACTTGATCAAGATCCAACGGCTCAGATTGAGCCACGTCCCACGGAACCAAATCCGAGCAAACGTGGCTCCGAGCGTGAAAGTGTGGAAAAATGTTGCCAAAAAAATCGCGCTTGATCAAGATTGTTGGCTCATATCGGGCCATGTCCCCCGGAGCCAAATCCGAGCAAACGTGGCTCCATGCGGGTAAGTGCGGGAAAATGTTGCCTAAAAAATCGCGCTCGATCTAAATCCAGTGGCTCAGATCGAGCCACGTCCCTCAGAGCCAAATCCGAGCAAACGTGGCTCCGAGCGTGAAAGTGTGGAAAAATAATTATGCTTGATCTAGATCCAACGGCTAAGATCGAGCCACGTTGCTCGGAGTCAAATCTGAGCAAACGTGGCTCCGAACGTGAAAATAGGAAAAAGTTCGTCGCGTTAATTGCCTGTGATGAAGATCAGACGGCTCTAGTGTGGCCACGTTCCTCGGAGCAAAATCTGACCAAACGTGGCTCCGAGCATGAAATTGGCAAAAACGTTTCCTAAAAATCGCGCACGATCAATATCTAATGGCTTAGATTGAGCCACATCCCTTGGAGACATATCCGAGAAAACGTGGCTCCGAGCGTGAAAGTGTGGAAAAACGTTGCCTAAGTAATCACGCTCGATCAAGATCCAACGGCTCAGATTGAGCAAGTCCCTCGTAGTCAAATCCAAGCAAACGTGCCACCGTGCGTGCAAGTGTGGGAAAATGTTGCCTCAAAAATTGTGCTCGATCAAGATCCAATGGCTCAGATTGAGCCACGTCCCTCGGAGCTAAATCCGAGCAAACGTGGCACCGAGCTTGTAAGTGTGGGAAAAACGTTGCCTAAAAAATTGTGCTCAATCCAAATCGAACGACTCAGATTGAGCCACGTCCCTCCGAGCCAAATCCGAGCAAACGTGGCTCCAAACGTGAAAATGGGGAAAAGTTTGTCCCGTTAATCGCCCTTGATGAAGATTAGATGGCTCTGGTGTTTCCACGTCCCTCAGAGCAAAGTCCAAGCAAACGTGGCTCCGAGCATGAAAGTATGGAAAAACGTTTTCTCAAAAATCGTGCTCGATCAAGATCCGACGGTACAGATCGTCCCTCGAAGCCAAATCCGAGCAAACGTGGCTCCATGCGTGTAAGTGTGGGAAAATGTTGCCTCAAAAAATTGCCCTCGATCAAGATCCAATGGCTCTGATTGAGCCACTTTCCACGGAGCCAAATCCGAGCAAACGTGGCTCCAACCGTGAAAGTGTGACAAACGTTACCTCAAAAATCGAGCTTGATCAAGATCTGTTGGCTCATATCGAGCCAAGTCCCCCCGAGCCAAATCCGAGCAAACATGTCTCCGTGCTTGGAAGTGTGGAAAAATGTTGCCTAAAAAATCGCGCTCGATCGAGATCCAACGGTTCAGATCGAGCCACTTCCCTCGGAGCCAAATCTGAGCAAATGTGGCTCCGACCGTGACAGTGTGAAAAAACGTGGCCTCGAAAATTATTCTTGATCAAGATCCAACGGCTCAGATCGTGCCACGACGCTCGGACCCAAATCCGAGAAAACGTGGCTCCGAACGTGTAATACCCTGATTTTTCAATTAATGAAAAATTATTTTATTTTGCACGTAGTGTGCACGTGCAATATTTTGGTTGAATTAAATCTTATGATTATTTTTTTATTATGAAGTGTATAAATATTTAAATATGTGTTTTCAAATTATTCTATACAAAAGCCTTATTTTAATTAGATTAAAAGGTCTTTTTCTTTAAGCCCAAAATGTAATTTATTTATTTTATTTTAAAATAACTATTTTGGCCCAAAATTAAAGCCCATGGATTAATCTATTTTTTTTATTTAACTTGGCATGTAGAAGACAATTTTAATACTATTTTATTTTTGTACAAAATTTAATGTACAACTTTTTGGATCAAGTGGCATGCACGTGTATTGCACGTACACGTGCAACATGCACAAAAGTGCTAGGCCGGTAGTGATCTTTGGAGGGAAAACTCAATCCATGAAGAGGACCAGCGGTCTGGTGACAATCCATGAAGAGGACCATGGGAGGCATAGTGCTTGGCCGGGAGGAATTTCTGGAAGAATTCCGCAGTCACTATTTCCCTTCCGACGTTCAAGAAAAGAAGGCTATGGAGTTTCTGTCACTACAGCAAGGTGGCATGTCAGTTAGGGAGTACGAGACCAAATTTACTCAGCTCTCTATGTATGCTCCTAAACTAGTGATGGATGAAGCTAAGAAGGCTCGTAAGTTCGAGCATGGATTGAGGCCGAGCTTGAGGTCCCGGATGATATCTCTTGGTATCAGGAGATTCGACAAGCTGGTCAAGAGGGCAGCAGCGACGGAAGCAGACATGGAGCAGTTCCAAGTTGTTCAGAACCGGAGGAACAACTGGCAGTCTGGAAAGAGGCCTGCACATTCTGGGAGTTTCAAGGGGCAACCATCTGCACAAAGGTTCAAACCGACAGGGGCGAACGTTGTTAGTGTGGCTGGAGGACCTGGGAACAATGTGGTGAGACCTCCTGCGGTAACTTGCTTCAACTGTGGTGAAACGGGACATTACCGATCTCAATGTCTCAAACCACGGAATGGTAATAGCAGCGCACCAACGCAGCAGACTGAGAAGAGGCCGTACCAACCAGGGCGAGTATTTGCCTTGACGGAAGCTGATGCTGATGAGGTAGATCAGGTCATCTCTGGTACGAGGGTTGGTGTTTAGAGTTTTTGTTATTTCTTTTCCCGCTTATATTGTGAAACTGTTACGTAATGGTGTGTATTATGTAACAGGCGAACTATATCTTAATGGAATGAAAGCTGTTGTGTTATTCGATACTGGATCCTCTCATACATTTGTGTCTCCAAAATTTGCTAAAGTGTTAGGAGTTGAACCGAAGATTTTTCCAGGCAAGATCTTAGCAGTAGCTACTCCGTCAGGGGAAACTTTAACCACTGATCGGTATTATGCTGATTGCGAGATTGTAATTGGGGATAGAATCTTTGGCATTGATCTGATCGAGCTGACTATCTTGGGAGTCGATGTTATCATGGACATTGATTGGATGTCGGTGTACAGTGCAAACATCGAGTGCAAGACCAAGACGGTAACAGTGAAGGCTCCAGGTGGACCTGAAGTCACTTTCCAAGGGAAGCAGAAATGTTCTAAGCTGGTGGCAACTATCCGCAAGGAAGAGACTCCTATGGAAGTGCAAGGGATTCCTGTGGTTTGAGACTATCCACTGTGTTCTTGGAAGATTTTTCTGGGTTACCCCCACATCGTGATGTAGAGTTCAGCATCACTGTTCAACCGGGATGTGCACCCATTTCTAAGGCACCGTATAGGATGGCTCCAGTGGAACAGGATGAGGTGAAACGGCAGATTGAGGAACTGTTGGAGAAAGGCTTTATTCAACCTAGTGCGTCACCTTGGAGAGCACCAGTGCTTTTGGTAAAGAAGAAGGATGGATCGATGAGAATGTGTATCGATTACCAGGAGCTGAATAAGGTCACTGTTCAGAATAAGTATCTGATTCCTCGAATTGATGATTTGTTCGATCGTCTACAAGGAGCAGCTGTTTTCTCCAAAATAGATCTTCGATCAAGTTACCACCAAGTTCGAGTGAAAGCCGAAGATGTGCACAAAACTGTATTTAGAACTCGACATGGGCATTACGAATTCTTAGTTATGCCATTTAGAGTGACGAATGCACCCGCAATCTTCATGGATTTGATGAACAGAGTTCTGAGGCCGTTCATTGATTCTTTCGTCGTGGTGTTTATCGACGATATTCTCGTGTACTCCAAGTCAGAGGAAGAGCACACCGAGCATCTGGCAGCAGTTTTGAAGAAGCTGGAAGAGCAGGTGTTGTATGCCAAGTTATCCAAGTGTGATTTCTAAAAATCTGAAGTGGCATTCCTAGGTCACATCCTTTCTAAGGAGGGAGTGGCAACTGACCCTCAGAAGATAGAGGCAGTGAGAAATTAGGCTAGGCCTACTACAGTGAAGGAAGTCAGAAGTTTTCTTGGAATGACTGGATACTACAGGAGATTCATTCAAGGTTATGCTCAGATAGCCGTGCCGCTTACTGGACTGACCAAGAAGAATGTGAACTTCAAGTGGACTGAGCAATGTGAGGCAAGCTTTCAGGAGTTGAAAGAGAAGCTGACTACTGCACCTATTTTGGCTCTTCCTAGAGCAGGTGTCGAGTATGATGTTTATAGCGATGCTTCACATCGTAGGCTTGGTTGTGTCTTAATGCAAGAAGGAAGAGTAATCGCTTATGGGTCTAGGCAACTACGACCGCATGAGAAGAATTACCCGACTCATGATCTAGAGTTGGCTGCGATTATCTTTGCCCTGAAGTAATGGAGGCACTACGTGTACGGTGAGAAATTGAACATGTACACGGACCACAAGAGTTTGAAGTATATATATCAGCAGAGGGATCTGAATTTGAGGCAGCGGAGATGGTTGGAAGTGCTTGAGGACATGCGACCTGAGATCAAGTATCATCCTGGGAAGGCTAATGTTGTGGCTGATGCACTTAGTCGCAAGAGCAGTTTAGCCAGTTTGATTACAACTCAGAAGCATCTGATCGAGAAATTGGACCGAGCAGGTATTGAAGTTGTCTTGC
The DNA here is from genome assembly GCA_017893485.1 of Hemerocallis citrina. Classification (NCBI taxonomy): domain Eukaryota; kingdom Viridiplantae; phylum Streptophyta; class Magnoliopsida; order Asparagales; family Asphodelaceae; genus Hemerocallis; species Hemerocallis citrina. The sequence goes on from CM030367.1 coordinate 36,005,828, forward strand.
AAGGATTGGGAGCATCTTAGGCACAGTTGAGGCTTCAGCCTACACTGAATGGAAGGATCATTGCAAGTCAGGAGGTTGATGCTGATATCTTGGAGATGAAGGAGCAGGTTAGTGCTGGCAGGTTGCCCGGATTTCAAATCAGGGGTGGAGTGCTGTGGTTCGGAGATAGGCTGTGTGTTCCAAATCAGGCGGACCTGAAGGAGAGTATTCTTCAGGAGGCGCATGCTACTCTTTTGTCGGTACATCCTGAGGTACTAAGATGTACAAAGACATCAAACAGCATTTCTGGTGGTCAAGTTTGAAGGGGATGTGGCTGAATTTGTGGCGAAGTGTGAGGTTTGTCAGCAAGTCAAAGCCGAAAATCAGAGACCCGGAGGTCTATTACAGCCGTTACCTATTCCGAAATGGAAGTGGGATAACATCAGTATGGATTTCATTACGGGATTGCCTAAGAGTTCTAAAGGCAATGATGCGATTTGGGTTATAGTCAATCGACTGACCAAGTTCGCTCACTTTTTGGCGATGAAACTCACTGCTTCGATGGACAAGTTGGCTGAGTTGTATGTTGGCGAGATCGTCCGGCTTCATGGTGTTCCGTCAACTATTGTGTCTGATCGAGATGCGCGGTTTACTTCGCATTTCTGGAGGAGTCTTCAGACAGCTTTGGGTACCAGGACAGATTTCAGCACTGCTTTTCATTCGCAAACCGATGGGCAGACCGAGAGAGTCAACCGTATTCTTGAGGATATGCTTCGGTGTTGTATACTAGACTTTGGAGGCAGTTGGGAAAGGCATTTACCTTTGGTAGAATTTGCCTACAACAACAGTTTTCAGACCAGTATCGGGATGGCGCCGTACGAAGCTTTGTATGGCAGGAAGTGCAGGACACCTGTTTGTTGGTTTGAAGTTGGGAAGCGTCAGTTGTTTGGTCCTGAGCTTGTGCAGCAAACCTCTGAGAAGATTGTTCTGATCAGGAAATGGTTGGTGGAAGCTCAGAGCAGGCAGAAAAGCTATGCAGACAACCGGAGAAGGGACCTTGAGTTTGAGGTTGATGACTTCGTCTTTCTGAAAGTATCACCCAGTAAAGGTGTGGTTCGATTTGGCAAAGGCGAAAAGTTAGCCCCGAGGTTTATAGGCCCGTACAAGATATTGAAAAGGATCGGGAAGACTGCTTACCGGCTTGAATTACCGGAAGAGTTGTCTCAGGTGCACAATGTCTTTCATGTGTCTATGCTAAGAGGTTATATTCCAGATCCAAGTCATCATTTCCCTGAAGTGCCGGAAGGTTTGCAGTTGGATCTGAATTACATCGAGTCTCCTGTCGAGATTGTTGATCGTCAAGAGAAAGTCTTGAGGAATAAGACGATACCGATGGTCAAGGTAGTCTGGAGGAACCACTTGGTTGAAGAGGCTACTTGGGAGTCTAAGGAGAGGATGTTGAAAGACTATCCTGAGCTTTTTACTTGATTGTATCTTTGTATCTTTTTGTTCTTGTTGTTGTGTTGTATTTTCTGTTTTTCTCGCTCTTGACTGTAGTTCCGGGGACGGAACTATTCTAAGGAGGGAGTGTTGTAATACCCTGATTTTTCAATTAATGAAAAATTATTTTATTTTGCACGTAGTGTGCACGTGCAATATTTTGGTTGAATTAAATCTTATGATTATTTTTTTATTATGAAGTGTACAAATATTTAAATATGTGTTTTCAAATTATTCTATACAAAAGCCTTATTTTAATTAGATTAAAAGGCCTTTTTCTTTAAGCCCAAAATGTAATTTATTTATTTTATTTTAAAATAACTATTTTGGCCCAAAACTAAAGCCCATAGATTAATCTATTTTTTTTATTTAACTTGGCATGTAGAAGACAATTTTAATACTATTTTATTTTTGTACAAAATTTAATATACAACTTTTTGGATCAAGTGGCATGCACGTGTATTGCACGTACACGTGCAACATGCACAAAAGTGCTAGGCCGGTAGTGATCTTTGGACGGAAAACTCAAAATTTGAGTGGTAGTCATGGCATGGTGGTTATTTGGTTGTGGGTAGTTTTTGTAACTCCTACTCTCATCCTAGCCTTCCATCCTACAACCAACTAGTTAATCCTAGCCCTCCATTCTATTTGATTTTTAGTATAAGTGCGTGGGATTCCCCTCCAGGCTGGCTGGACATGGGCTCGTAGATCATAGGACATCTAAGACACTACCGTAATTACAGTAGTAGATTAAGCCATAACGAGGGATTGAACCCTACAAAGATGAAGAACGAATAAGGGCTTGCCCTCGGACCTATGTAGTATGGGATGCATAGAATCCGAACAAGTGCGCATTAGTGCCATGTAATATAAATAAATACATTAAGGACTAAGTGCACAATCACAACACGACATCAATAGGGTAGTCCCTTTAATTGAAATGTGACAAGTTTGTGTTTGCTAAATATGAAAAATTGAGTTATACTATTTCCGGCAAAGAGAGGATGGCCGTGTATAATGTTCGTCGGTTGAATAAGCTGACGTACCCACAGTCTTATATGCATGTAAATGACATGTTAAAGGTTAAGGAGGAATGGATGCTTAAAGATTATACCATGTTGTTGTACATTTATTTAATTGTTGTAAATTTTACTTCCGCTGTGCAGAATGTAAAGTGTAATATTGATGTAAACTCTGATGTAAAGTGAAAAGTTTAAATTTCCTTGTAAAATTGTACTAAAAGAAGCGGAAAGATCCTGTAGAACATCTCGAATTCAGTGTATTTGGGATTCGGGGCGTTACAGAACGTGAAAATAGGGAAAAGTTCGTCGCGTTTATTGCCCGTGATGAAGATCAGACGGCTTTGTTGTGGCCACGTTCCTCGGAGCAAAATCCGACCAAACCTGGCTTCCGAGCATGAAATTGGCAAAAACATTGCATAAAAAATTGCACTCGATCTATATCCAATGGCTCAGATTGAGCTACGTCCTTTGGAGACATATCCGAGCAAACGTGGCTCCGAGCGTGAAAGTGTGGAAAAATGTTGCCTAAATAATCGCGCTCGATCAAGACCCAATGGCTCAGATTGAGCCACGCCCCTCATAGCCAAATCCAAGCAAACGTGGCTCCGAGAGTGTAAGTGTGGGAAAATATTACCTCAAAAATCGCGCTCGATCAAGATCCAACGACACAGATTGAGCCATTTTCCTTGGAGCCAAATCCGAGCAAACGTAGCACCGAGCGTGAAAGCGTGGAAAAACGTTGCCTCAAAAATCGCGCTCGATCAAGATCCAACGGCTCAGATTGAGCCACGCCCCTCGTAGCCAAATCCAAGCAAACGTGGCTCCGTGTGAGTAAGTGTGGAAAAATATGGCCTCAAAAATCACGCTCGGTCAAGATCCAACGGCCCACATCGAGCCACGTCCCTCGGAGCCAAATCTGAGAAAAGGTCGCTCCGAGCGTGAAAGTGTGAAAAAACATGGCCTAAAAAATTATGCTTGATCAAGATCCGATGGCTCAGACTGAGCCACGTCCCTCGAAGACATATCCGAGCAAATGTGGCTTCGAGCGTGAAAGTGTGGGAAAATTTTGCCTAAGTAATCGCGCTCGATAAAGTTCCAATGGCTCAGATTGAGCCACGTCCCTCGTAGCCAAATCCAAGCAAACGTGCCTCCGAGCATGTAAGTGTGGGAAAATGTTGCCTAAAAATTTGCCCTCGATCAAGATCCAACAGCTCTGACTTCACTTGGAGCCAAATCCGAGAAAACGTGGCTCCGAACGTGAAAATAGGGAAAAGTTCGTCGCGTTTATTGCCCGTGATGAAGATCAGACGGCTTTGGTGTGGCCACGTTCCTCGGAGCAAAATCCGACCAAACGTGGCTTCCGAGCATGAAATTGGCAAAAACATTGCATAAACAATTGCGCTCGATCAATATCCAATGGCTCAAATTGAGCCACGTCCCTTGGAGACATATCCGAGCAAATGTGGCTCCGAGCGTGAAAGTGTGGAAAAACGTTGCCTAAGTAATCGCGCTCGATCAAGATCCAATAGCTCAGATTGAGCCACGTCCCTCGTAGCCAAATCCAAGCAAACGTGCCTCCGAGCGTGTAAGTGTGGAAAAATGTTGCCTAAAAAATCGCGCTCGATCAAGATCCAACGGCTCAGATTGAGCCATGTCCCTCGGAACCAAATCCGAGCAAACGTGGCTCCGAGCGTTAAAGCATGGAAAAACGTTGCCTAAAAAATCGCGCTCGATCAAGATCCGACGGTTCAGATTGAGCCACGACCTTCGTAGCCAAATCCGAGCAAACGTGGCTCCGTGCGAGTAAGTGTGGGAAAATGTGACCTCAAAAATCATGCTCGATCAAGATCCAACAGCTCAGATCGAGCCACGTCCCTCGGAGCCAAATCTGGGAAAAAGTTGCTCCGAGCGTGAGAGTGTGAAAAAATGTGGCCTAAAAAATTATGCTTGATCAAGATCCGACGGCTCAAATCGAGCCACGTTGCTCGGAGTAAAATCCGAGCAAACGTTGCTCCGAACATGAAAATAGGGAAAAGTTCATCGCGCTAATCGCCCGTGATGAAGATCAGACAGCTCTGGTGTTGCCACGTCCCTCGGAACAAAATCCGACCGAACGTGGCTCCAGCATGAAATTTGCAAAAATGTTGCCTAAAAATTCGCGCTCGATCAATATCTAATGGCTCAGACTGAGCCACTTCCCTTGGAGACATAGCCGAGCAAACGTGGCTCCGAGCGTGAAAATGTGGGAAAATGTTGCCCAAATAATCGCGCTCGATCAAGATCCAATGGCTAAATAATCCGAGGGACGAATCTGTGCGACAAGGGGCTGGATCTCAGTGGATCGTGGCAGCAAGGCCACTCTGCCACTTACAATGCCCCGTCGCGTATTTAAGTCGTCTGCAAAGGATTCAGCCCGCCGACCGTTTGGAATTTTGCTTCAAGGGGGCCCCCACGGCGGTTCAGCTGCGGGAGCCCGGCCTTCAACATGGGCCCGTGGGGGCCTTGCTGCCCCTACTGTGGGTCGGGGGGCGGACGGCGGGCGCAGGCGCCGCTTCTTTAGCTTGGATTCTGACTTAGAGGCGTTCAGTCATAATCCGGCACACGGTAGCTTCGCGCCACTGGCTTTTCAACCAAGCGCGATGAACAATTGTGTGAATCAAAATTCCATCTCGACTATTCCTCCTTAAATGTGGAAACATGGCGACGGTGAAAATTTGTCCCACGAAAAGTTTCCGTTTGCGCCGTCCGGCCTAGAACGTCCCAAAAACGGCCTATGTCGTCTCGTCGCGCGCGCGCTGTCGGCACACCGTTTTCGCATTCGGTGCATGGAATCAAAATTCCATCTCGACTATTCCACCTTAAAAGTGGAAACATGGCGACGGTGAAAATTTGCGCCACGAAAAGTTTCCGTTTGCGCAGTCCGGCCTAGAACGTCCCAAAAACGGCCAATGTCGTCGCGTCGCACGCGCGCCGGCGGCACACCGTTTTCGCATTCGGTGCATGGAATCAAAATTCCATCTCGACTATTCCTCCTTAAATGTGGAAACATGGTGACGGTGAAAATTTGTCCCACGAAAAGTTTCCGTTTGCGCCGTCCGGCCTAGAACGTCCCAAAAACGGCCTATGTCATCTCGTCGCGCGCGCACCGTCGGCACACCATTTTCGCATTCGGTGCATGGAATCAAAATTCCATCTTGGCTATTCCTCCTTAAATGTGGAAACATGGCGACGGTGAAAATTTGCCCCACGAAAAGTTTCCGTTTGCGCCGTCCGGCCTAGAACGTTGCAAAAACGGCCTATGTCGCCGCGTCGCGTGCGCGCCGTCGGCACACCGTTTTCGCATTCGGTGCATGGAATCAAAATTCCATCTCGACTATTCCGCCTTAAATGTGGAAACATGGCGACGGTGAAAATTTGTCCCACGAAAAGTTTTCGTTTGCGCCGTCCGGCCTAGAACGTCCCAAAAACGGCCTATGTCGTCGCGTAGCGCGCGCGCCGTCGGCAGACCGTTTTCGCATTCGGTGCATTGAATCAAAATTCCACCTCGACTATTCCTCCTTAAATGTGGAAACATGGCGACGGTAAAAAATTGTCCCACGAAAAGTTTCCGTTTGCGCCGTCCGGCCTAGAACGTCCCAAAAACGGCCTATGTCGTCGCGTTGCGCGCGCGCCCTCGGCACACCGTTTTCGCATTCGGTGCATGGAATCAAAATTCCATCTCGACTATTCCTCCTTAAATGAGGGAACATGGCGACGGTGAAAATTTGTCCCACGAAAAGATTCCGTTTGCGCCGTCCGGCCTAGAACGTCCCAAAAACGGCCTATGTCGTCGCGTTGCGCGCGCGCCGTCGGCACACCGTTTTCGCATTCGGGGCATGCAATCAAAATTCCATCTCGACTATTCCTCCTTAAATGTGAAAACATGGCGACGGTGAAAATTTGTCCCACGAAAAGTTTCCGTTTGCGCCGTCCGGCCTAGAACGTCCCAAAAACGGCCGATGTCGTCGCGTTGCGCCCGCGCCGTCGGCACACCGTTTTCGCATTCGGTGCATGGAATCAAAATTCCATCTCTACTATTCCTCCTTAAATGTGGAAACATGGCGACGGTGAAAATTTGACCCACGAAAAGTTTCCGTTTGCGCCGTCCGGCCTAGAACGTCCCAAAAACGGCCTATGTCGTCTCGTCGCGCGCGCGCCGTCGGCACACCGTTTTCGCATTCGGTGCATGGAATCAAAATTCCATCTCGGCTATTCCTCCTTAAATGTGGAAACATGGCGACGGTGAAAATTTGACCCACGAAAAGTTTCCGTTTGCGCCGTCCGGCCTAGAACGTCCCAAAAACGGCCTATGTCGTCTCATCGCGCGCGCGCCGTCGGCACACCGTTTTCGCATTCGGTGCATGGAATCAAAATTCCATCTCGGCTATTCCGCCTTAAATGTGGAAACATGGCGACGGTGAAAATTTGTCCCACGAAAAGTTTTCGTTTGCGCCGTCCGGCCTAGAACGTCCCAAAAACGGCCTATGTCGTCGCGTCGCGCGCGCGCCGTCGGCACACCGTTTTCGCATTCGGTGCATTGAATCAAAATTCCACCTCGACTATTCCTCCTTAAATGTGGAAACATGGCGACGGTAAAAATTTGTCCCACGAAAAGTTTCCGTTTGCGCCGTCCGGCCTAGAACGTCCCAAAAACGGCCTATGTCGTCGCGTCGCGCGCGCGCCGTCGGCAGACCGTTTTCGCATTCGGAGCATGGAATCAAAATTCCACCTCGACTATTCCTCCTTAAATGTGGAAACATGGCGACGGTGAAAATTTGCCCCACGAAAAGTTTCCATTTGCGCTGTCCGGCCTAGAACGTCCCAAAAACGGCCTATGCCGTCGCGTCGCGCGCGTGCCGTCGGCACACCGTTTTTGCATTCGGTGCATGGAATCAAAATTCCATCTCGACTATTCCTCCTTAAATGTGGAAACATGGCGACGGTGAAAATTTGCCCCACGAAAAGTTTCCGTTTGCGCCGTCCGGCCTAGAACGTCCCAAAAACGGCCTATGTCGTCGCGTTGCGCGCGCGCCGTCGGCACACCGTTTTCGCATTCGGGGCATGCAATCAAAATTCCATCTCGACTATTCCTCCTTAAATGTGGAAACATGGCGACGGTGAAAATTTGACCCACGAAAAGTTTCCGTTTGCGCCTTCCTGCCTAGAACGTCCCAAAAACGTCCTATGTCGTCGCGTTGCGCGCGCACCGTCGGCACACCGTTTTCGCATTCGGGGCATGCAATCAAAATTCCATCTCGACTATTCCTCCTTAAATGTGGAAACATGGCGACGGTGAAAATTTGTCCCACGAAAAGTTTCCGTTTGCGCCGTCCGGCCTTGAACGTCCCAAAAACGGCCGATGTCGTCGCGTTGCGCCCGCGCCGTCGGCACACCGTTTTCGCATTCGGTGCATGGAATCAAAATTCCATCTCTACTATTCCTCCTTAAATGTGGAAACATGGCGACGGTGAAAATTTGACCCACGAAAAGTTTCCGTTTGCGCCGTCCGGCCTAGAACGTCCCAAAAACGGCCTATGTCGTCGCGTCGCGTGCACGCCGTCGGCAGACCGTTTTCGCATTCGGAGCATGGAATCAAAATTCCACCTCGACTATTCCTCCTTAAATGTGGAAACTTGGCGACGATGAAAATTTGTCCCACGAAAAGTTTCCATTTGCGCAGTCCGGCCTAGAACGTCCCAAAAACGGCCTATGCCGTTGCGTCGCGCGCGTGCCGTCGGCACACCGTTTTTGCATTCGGTGCTTGGAATCAAAATTCCATCTCGACTATTCCTCCTTAAATGTGGAAACATGGCGACGGTGAAAATTTGCCCCACGAAAAGTTTCCGTTTGCGCCGTCCGGCCTAGAACGTCCCAAAAACGGCCTATGTCGTCGCGTTGCGCGCGCGCCGTCGGCACACCGTTTTCGCATTCGGGGCATGCAATCAAAATTCCATCTCGACTATTCCTCCTTAAATGTGGAAACATGGCGACGGTGAAAATTTGTCCCACGAAAAGTTTCCGTTTGTGCCGTCCGGCCTAGAACGTCCCAAAAACGGCCGATGTCGTCGCGTTGCGCCCGCGCCGTCGGCACACCGTTTTCGCATTCGGTGCATGGAATCAAAATTCCATCTCTACTATTCCTCCTTAAATGTGGAAACATGGCGACGGTGAAAATTTGACCCACGAAAAGTTTCCGTTTGCGCCGTCCGGCCTAGAACGTCCCAAAAACGGCCTATGTCGTCTCGTCGCGCGCGCGCCGTCGGCACACCGTTTTCGCATTCGGTGCATGGAATCAAAATTCCATCTCGGCTATTCCTCCTTAAATGTGGAAACATGGCGACGGTGAAAATTTGCCCCACGAAAAGTTTCCGTTTGCGCCGTCCGGCCTAGAACGTCCAAAAACGGCCTATGTCGTCTCATCGCGCGCGCGCCGTCGGCACACCGTTTTCGCATTCGGTGCATGGAATCAAAATTCCATCTCGACTATTCCGCCTTAAATGTGGAAACATGGCGACGGTGAAAATTTGTCCCACGAGAAGTTTTCGTTTGCGCCGTCCGGCCTAGAACGTCCCAAAAACGGCCTATGTCGTCGCGTCGCGCGCGCGCCGTCGGCAGACCGTTTTCGCATTCGGTGCATTGAATCAAAATTCCACCTCGACTATTCCTCCTTAAATGTGGAAACATGGCGACGGTGAAAATTTGTCCCACGAAAAGTTTCCGTTTGCGCCGTCCGGCCTAGAACGTCCCAAAAACGGCCTATGTCGTCGCGTCGCGCGCGCGCCGTCGGCAGACCGTTTTCGCATTCGGTGCATGGAATCAATATTCCATCTCGACTATTCCTCCTTAAATGTGGAAACATGGCGACGGTGAAAATTTGCCCCACGAAAAGTTTCCGTTTGCGCCGTCCGGCCTAGAACGTCCCAAAAACGGCCTATGCCGTCGCGTCGCGCGCGTGCCGTCGGCACACCGTTTTTGCATTCGGTGCATGGAATCAAAATTCCATCTCGACTATTCCTCCTTAAATGTGGAAACATGGCGACGGTGAAAATTTGCCCCACGAAAAGTTTCCGTTTGCGCCGTCCGGCCTAGAACGTCCCAAAAACGGCCTATGTCGTCGCGTTGCGCGCGCGCCGTCGGCACACCGTTTTCGCATTCGGGGCATGCAATCAAAATTCCATCTCGACTATTCCTCCTTAAATGTGGAAACATGGCGACGGTGAAAATTTGACCCACGAAAAGTTTCCGTTTGCGCCTTCCTGCCTAGAACGTCCCAAAAACGTCCTATGTCGTCGCGTTGCGCGCGCACCGTCGGCACACCGTTTTCGCATTCGGGGCATGCAATCAAAATTCCATCTCGACTATTCCTCCTTAAATGTGGAAACATGGCGACGGTGAAAATTTGTCCCACGAAAAGTTTCCGTTTGCGCCGTCCGGCCTAGAACGTCCCAAAAACGGCCTATGTCGTCGCGTTGCGCGCGCGCCGTCGGCACACCGTTTTCGCATTCGGGGCATGCAATCAAAATTCCATCTCGACTATTCCTCCTTAAATGTGGAAACATGGCGACGGTGAAAATTTGTCCCACGAAAAGTTTCCGTTTGCGCCGTCCGGCCTAGAACGTCCCAAAAACGGCCGATGTCGTCGCGTTGCGCCCGCGCCGTCGGCACACCGTTTTCGCATTCGGTGCATGGAATCAAAATTCCATCTCTACTATTCCTCCTTAAATGTGGAAACATGGTGACGGTGAAAATTTGACCCACGAAAAGTTTCCGTTTGCGCCGTCCGGCCTAGAACGTCCCAAAAACGGCCTATGTCGTCTCGTCGCGCGCGCGCCGTCGGCACACCGTTTTCGCATTCGGTGCATGGAATCAAAATTCCATCTCGGCTATTCCTCCTTAAATGTGGAAACATGGCGACGGTGAAAATTTGACCCACGAAAAGTTTCCGTTTGCGCCGTCCGGCCTAGAACGTCCCAAAAACGGCCTATGTCGTCGCGTCGCGCGCGCGCCGTCGGCACACCGTTTTCGCATTCGGTGCATGGAATCAAAATTCCATCTCGACTATTCCTCCTTAAATGTGGAAACATGGCGACGGTGAAAATTTGTCCCACGAAAAGTTTCCGTTTGCGCCGTCCGGCCTAGAACGTCCCAAAAACGGCCTATGTCGTCGCGTCGCGCGCGCGCCGTCGGCACACCGTTTTCGCATTCGGTGCATGGAATCAAAATTCCATCTCGACTATTCCTCCTTAAATGTGGAAACATGGCGACGGTGAAAATTTGTCCCACGAAAAGTTTCCGTTTGCGCCGTCCGGCCTAGAACGTCCCAAAAACGGCCTATGTCGTCGCGTCGCGCGCGCGCCGTCGGCACACCGTTTTCGCATTCGGTGCATGGAATCAAAATTCCATCTCGACTATTCCTCCTTAAATGTGGAAACATGGCGACGGTGAAAATTTGTCCCACGAAAAGTTTCCGTTTGCGCCGTCCGGCCTAGAACGTCCCAAAAACGGCCGATGTCGTCGCGTTGCGCCCGCGCCGTCGGCACACCGTTTTCGCATTCGGTGCATGGAATCAAAATTCCATCTCTACTATTCCTCCTTAAATGTGGAAACATGGTGACGGTGAAAATTTGACCCACGAAAAGTTTCCGTTTGCGCCGTCCGGCCTAGAACGTCCCAAAAACGGCCTATGTCGTCTCGTCGCGCGCGCGCCGTCGGCACACCGTTTTCGCATTCGGTGCATGGAATCAAAATTCCATCTCGGCTATTCCTCCTTAAATGTGGAAACATGGCGACGGTGAAAATTTGTCCCACGAAAAGTTTCCGTTTGCGCCGTCCGGCCTAGAACGTCCCAAAAACGGCCTATGTCGTCTCGTCGCGCGCGCGCCGTCGGCACACCGTTTTCGCATTCGGTGCATGGAATCAAAATTCCATCTCGGCTATTCCGCCTTAAATGTGGAAACATGGCGACGGTGAAAATTTGTCCCACGAAAAGTTTTCGTTTGCGCCGTCCGGCCTAGAACGTCCCAAAAACGGCCTATGTCGTCGCGTCGCGCGCGCGCCGTCGGCACACCGTTTTCGCATTCGGTGCATTGAATCAAAATTCCATCTCGACTATTCCTCCTTAAATGTGGAAACATGGCGACGGTGAAAATTTGTCCCACGAAAAGTTTTCGTTTGCGCCGTCCGGCCTAGAACGTCCCAAAAACGGCCTATGTCGTCGCGTAGCGCGCGCGCCGTCGGCAGACCGTTTTCGCATTCGGTGCATTGAATCAAAATTCCACCTCGACTATTCCTCCTTAAATGTGGAAACATGGCGACGGTAAAAAATTGTCCCACGAAAAGTTTCCGTTTGCGCCGTCCGGCCTAGAACGTCCCAAAAACGGCCTATGTCGTCGCGTCGCGCGCGCGCCCTCGGCACACCGTTTTCGCATTCGGTGCATGGAATCAAAATTCCATCTCGACTATTCCTCCTTAAATGAGGGAACATGGCGACGGTGAAAATTTGTCCCACGAAAAGATTCCGTTTGCGCCGTCCGGCCTAGAACGTCCCAAAAACGGCCTATGTCGTCGCGTTGCGCGCGCGCCGTCGGCACACCGTTTTCGCATTCGGGGCATGCAATCAAAATTCCATCTCGACTATTCCTCCTTAAATGTGGAAACATGGCGACGGTGAAAATTTGTCCCACGAAAAGTTTCCGTTTGCGCCGTCCGGCCTAGAACGTCCCAAAAACGGCCGATGTCGTCGCGTTGCGCCCGCGCCGTCGGCACACCGTTTTCGCATTCGGTGCATGGAATCAAAATTCCATCTCTACTATTCCTCCTTAAATGTGGAAACATGGCGACGGTGAAAATTTGACCCACGAAAAGTTTCCGTTTGCGCCGTCCGGATAGAACGTCCCAAAAACGGCCTATGTCGTCTCGTCGCGCGCGCGCCGTCGGCACACCGTTTTCGCATTCGGTGCATGGAATCAAAATTCCATCTCGGCTATTCCTCCTTAAATGTGGAAACATGGCGACGGTGAAAATTTGACCCACGAAAAGTTTCCGTTTGCGCCGTCCGGCCTAGAACGTCCCAAAAACGGCCTATGTCGTCTCATCGCGCGCGCGCCGTCGGCACACCGTTTTCGCATTCGGTGCATGGAATCAAAATTCCATCTCGGCTATTCCGCCTTAAATGTGGAAACATGGCGACGGTGAAAATTTGTCCCACGAAAAGTTTTCGTTTGCGCCGTCCGGCCTAGAACGTCCCAAAAACGGCCTATGTCGTCGCGTCGCGCGCGCGCCGTCGGCACACCGTTTTCGCATTCGGTGCATTGAATCAAAATTCCACCTCGACTATTCCTCCTTAAATGTGGAAACATGGCGACGGTGAAAATTTGTCCCACGAAAAGTTTCCGTTTGCGCCGTCCGGCCTAGAACGTCCCAAAAACGGCCTATGTCGTCGCGTCGCGCGCGCGCCGTCGGCAGACCGTTTTCGCATTCGGAGCATGGAATCAAAATTCCACCTCGACTATTCCTCCTTAAATGTGGAAACATGGCGACGGTGAAAATTTGCCCCACGAAAAGTTTCCGTTTGCGCTGTCCGGCCTAGAACGTCCCAAAAACGGCCTATGCCGTCGCGTCGCGCGCGTGCCGTCGGCACACCGTTTTTCGCATTCGGTGCATGGAATCAAAATTCCATCTCGACTATTCCTCCTTAAATGTGGAAACATGGCGACGGTGAAAATTTGCCCCACGAAAAGTTTCCGTTTGCGCCGTCCGGCCTAGAACGTCCCAAAAACGGCCTATGTCGTCGCGTCGCGCGCGCGCCGTCGGCACACCGTTTTCGCATTCGGGGCATGCAATCAAAATTCCATCTCGACTATTCCTCCTTAAATGTGGAAACATGGCGACGGTGAAAATTTGACCCACGAAAAGTTTCCGTTTGCGCCTTCCTGCCTAGAACGTCCCAAAAACGTCCTATGTCGTCGCGTTGCGCGCGCACCGTCGGCACACCGTTTTCGCATTCGGTGCATGCAATCAAAATTCCATCTCGACTATTCCTCCTTAAATGTGGAAACATGGCGACGGTGAAAATTTGTCCCACGAAAAGTTTCCGTTTGCGCCGTCCGGCCTTGAACGTCCCAAAAACGGCCGATGTCGTCGCGTTGCGCCCGCGCCGTCGGCACACCGTTTTCGCATTCGGTGCATGGAATCAAAATTCCATCTCGACAATTCCTCCTTAAATGTGGAAACATGGCGACGGTGAAAATTTGACCCACGAAAAGTTTCCGTTTGCGCCGTCCGGCCTAGAACGTCCCAAAAACGGCCTATGTCGTCGCGTCGCGCGCGCGCCGTCGGCAGACCGTTTTCGCATTCGGAGCATGGAATCAAAATTCCACCTCGACTATTCCTCCTTAAATGTGGAAACATGGCGACGGTGAAAATTTGTCCCACGAAAAGTTTCCATTTGCGCAGTCCGGCCTAGAACGTCCCAAAAACGGCCTATGCCGTCGCGTCGCGCGCGTGCCGTCGGCACACCGTTTTTGCATTCGGTGCATGGAATCAAAATTCCATCTCGACTATTCCTCCTTAAATGTGGAAACATGGCGACGGTGAAAATTTGCCCCACGAAAAGTTTCCGTTTGCGCCGTCCGGCCTAGAACGTCCCAAAAACGGCCTATGTCGTCGCGTTGCGCGCGCGCCGTCGGCACACCGTTTTCGCATTCGGGGCATGCAATCAAAATTCCATCTCGACTATTCCTCCTTAAATGTGGAAACATGGCGACGGTGAAAATTTGTCCCACGAAAAGTTTCCGTTTGTGCCGTCCGGCCTAGAACGTCCCAAAAACGGCCGATGTCGTCGCGTTGCGCCCGCGCCGTCGGCACACCGTTTTCGCATTCGGTGCATGGAATCAAAATTCCATCTCTACTATTCCTCCTTAAATGTGGAAACATGGCGACGGTGAAAATTTGACCCACGAAAAGTTTCCGTTTGCGCCGTCCGGCCTAGAACGTCCCAAAAACGGCCTATGTCGTCGCGTCGCGCGCAGCGCCGTCGGCACACCGTTTTCGCATTCGGTGCATGGAATCAAAATTCCATCTCGACTATTCCTCCTTAAATGTGGAAACATGGCGACGGTGAAAATTTGCCCCACGAAAAGTTTCCGTTTGCGCCGTCCGGCCTAGAACGTCCCAAAAACGGCCTATGTCGTCGCGTCGCGTGCGCGCCGTCGGCACACCGTTTTCGCATTCGGTGCATGGAATCAAAATTCCATCTCGACTATTCCGCCTTAAATGTGGAAACATGGCGACGGTGAAAATTTGTCCCACGAAAAGTTTTCGTTTGCGCCGTCCGGCCTAGAACGTCCCAAAAACGGCCTATGTCGTCGCGTCGCGCGCGCGCCGTCGGCACACCGTTTTCGCATTCGGTGCATTGAATCAAAATTCCACCTCGACTATTCCTCCTTAAATGTGGAAACATGGCGACGGTGAAAATTTGTCCCACGAAAAGTTTCCGTTTGCGCCGTCCGGTCTAGAACGTCCCAAAAACGGCCTATGTCGTCTCGTCGCGCGCGCGCCCTCGGCACACCGTTTTCGCATTCGGTGCATGGAATCAATATTCCATCTCGACTATTCCTCCTTAAATGTGGAAACATGGCGACGGTGAAAATTTGTCCCACGAAAAGTTTCCGTTTGCGCCGTCCGGCCTAGAACGTCCCAAAAACGGCCTATGTCGTCTCGTCGCGCGCGCGCCGTCGGCACACCGTTTTCGCATTCGGTGCATGCAATCAAAATTCCATCTCGACTATTCCTCCTTAAATGTGGAAACATGGCGACGGTGAAAATTTGTCCCACGAAAAGTTTTCGTTTGCGCCGTCCGGCCTAGAACGTCCCAAAAACGGCCTATGTCGTCGCGTCGCGCGCGCGCCGTCGGCAGACCGTTTTCGCATTCGGTGCATGGAATCAAAATTCCACCTCGACTATTCCTCCTTAAATGTGGAAACATGGCGACGGTAAAAAATTGTCCCACGAAAAGTTTCCGTTTGCGCCGTCCGGCCTAGAACGTCCCAAAAACGGCCTATGTCGTCGCGTCGCGCGCGCGCCCTCGGCACACCGTTTTCGCATTCGGTGCATGGAATCAAAATTCCATCTCGACTATTCCTCCTTAAATGTGGGAAACATGGCGACGGTGAAAATTTGTCCCACGAAAAGTTTCCGTTTGCGCCGTCCGGCCTAGAACGTCCCAAAAACGGCCTATGTCGTCGCGTCGCGCGCGCGCCGTCGGCACACCGTTTTCGCATTCGGTGCATGGAATCAAAATTCCATCTCGACTATTCCTCCTTAAATGTGGAAACATGGCGACGGTGAAAATTTGTCCCACGAAAAGTTTCCGTTTGCGCCGTCCGGCCTAGAACGTCCCAAAAACGGCCTATGTCGTCGCGTTGCGCCCGCGCCGTCGGCACACCGTTTTCGCATTCGGTGCATGGAATCAAAATTCCATCTCGACTATTCCTCCTTAAATGTGGAAACATGGCGACGGTGAAAATTTGACCCACGAAAAGTTTCCGTTTGCGCCGTCCGGCCTAGAACGTCCCAAAAACGGCCTATGTCGTCTCGTCGCGCGCGCGCCGTCGGCACACCGTTTTCGCATTCGGTGCATGGAATCAAAATTCCATCTCGACTATTCCTCCTTAAATGTGGAAACATGGCGACGGTGAAAATTTGACCCACGAAAAGTTTCCGTTTGCGCCGTCCGGCCTAGAACGTCCCAAAAACGGCCTATGTCGTCTCGTCGCGCGCGCGCCGTCGGCACACCGTTTTCGCATTCGGTGCATGGAATCAAAATTCCATCTCGACTATTCCTCCTTAAATGTGGAAACATGGCGACGGTGAAAATTTGTCCCACGAAAAGTTTCGTTTGCGCCGTCCGGCCTAGAACGTCCCAAAAACGGCCTATGTCGTCGCGTCGCGCGCGCGCCGTCGGCACACCGTTTTCGCATTCGGTGCATGGAATCAAAATTCCATCTCGACTATTCCTCCTTAAATGTGGAAACATGGCGACGGTGAAAATTTGTCCCACGAAAAGTTTCCGTTTGCGCCGTCCGGCCTAGAACGTCCCAAAAACGGCCTATGTCGTCGCGTCGCGCGCGCGCCGTCGGCACACCGTTTTCGCATTCGGTGCATGGAATCAAAATTCCATCTCGACTATTCCTCCTTAAATGTGGAAACATGGCGACGGTGAAAATTTGTCCCACGAAAAGTTTCCGTTTGCGCCGTCCGGCCTAGAACGTCCCAAAAACGGCCTATGTCGTCGCGTTGCGCCCGCGCCGTCGGCACACCGTTTTCGCATTCGGTGCATGGAATCAAAATTCCATCTCGACTATTCCTCCTTAAATGTGGAAACATGGCGACGGTGAAAATTTGACCCACGAAAAGTTTCCGTTTGCGCCGTCCGGCCTAGAACGTCCCAAAAACGGCCTATGTCGTCTCGTCGCGCGCGCGCCGTCGGCACACCGTTTTCGCATTCGGTGCATGGAATCAAAATTCCATCTCGGCTATTCCTCCTTAAATGTGGAAACATGGCGACGGTGAAAATTTGACCCACGAAAAGTTTCCGTTTGCGCCGTCCGGCCTAGAACGTCCCAAAAACGGCCTATGTCGTCGCATCGCGCGCGCGCCGTCGGCACACCGTTTTCGCATTCGGTGCATGGAATCAAAATTCCATCTCGACTATTCCGCCTTAAATGTGGAAACATGGCGACGGTGAAAATTTGTCCCACGAAAAGTTTCCGTTTGCGCCGTCCGGCCTAGAACGTCCCAAAAACGGCCTATGTCGTCGCGTCGCGCGCGCGCCGTCGGCACACCGTTTTCGCATTCGGTGCATGGAATCAAAATTCCATCTCGACTATTCCTCCTTAAATGTGGAAACATGGCGACGGTGAAAATTTGCCCCACGAAAAGTTTCCGTTTGCGCCGTCCGGCCTAGAACGTCCCAAAAACGGCCTATGTCGTCGCGTCGCGCGCGCGCCGTCGGCACACCGTTTTCGCATTCGGTGCATGGAATCAAAATTCCATCTCGACTATTCCTCCTTAAATGTGGAAACATGGCGACGGTGAAAATTTGCCCCACGAAAAGTTTCCGTTTGCGCCGTCCGGCCTAGAACGTCCCAAAAACGGCCTATGTCGTCGCGTCGCGCGCGCGCCGTCGGCACACCGTTTTCGCATTCGGTGCATGGAATCAAAATTCCATCTCGACTATTCCTCCTTAAATGTGGAAACATGGCGACGGTGAAAATTTGACCCACGAAAAGTTTCCGTTTGCGCCGTCCGGCCTAGAACGTCCCAAAAACGTCCTATGTCGTCGCGTTGCGCGCGCACCGTCGGCACACCGTTTTCGCATTCGGGGCATGCAATCAAAATTCCATCTCGACTATTCCTCCTTAAATGTGGAAACATGGCGACGGTGAAAATTTGTCCCACGAAAAGTTTCCGTTTGCGCCGTCCGGCCTAGAACGTCCCAAAAACGGCCGATGTCGTCGCGTCGCGCGCGCGCCGTCGGCACACCGTTTTCGCATTCGGTGCATGGAATCAAAATTCCATCTCGACTATTCCTCCTTAAATGTGGAAACATGGCGACGGTGAAAATTTGACCCACGAAAAGTTTCCGTTTGCGCCGTCCGTATAGAACGTCCCAAAAACGGCCTATGTCGTCGCGTCGCGCGCACGCCGTCGGCACACCGTTTTCGCATTCGGTGCATGGAATCAAAATTCCATCTCGACTATTCCTCCTTAAATGTGGAAACATGGCGACGGTGAAAATTTGCCCACGAAAAGTTTCCGTTTGCGCCGTCCGGCCTAGAACGTCCCAAAAACGGCCTATGTCGTCGCGTCGCGCGCGCGCCGTCGGCACACCGTTTTCGCATTCGGTGCATGGAATCAAAATTCCATCTCGACTATTCCTCCTTAAATGTGGAAACATGGCGACGGTGAAAATTTGACCCACGAAAAGTTTCCGTTTGCGCCGTCCGTCCTAGAACGTCCCAAAAACGGCCTATGTCGTCGCGTCGCGCGCAGCGCCGTCGGCACACCGTTTTCGCATTCGGTGCATGGAATCAAAATTCCATCTCGACTATTCCTCCTTAAATGTGGAAACATGGCGACGGTGAAAATTTGTCCCACGAAAAGTTTCCGTTTGCGCCGTCCGGCCTAGAACGTCCCAAAAACGGCCTATGTCGTCTCGTCGCGCGCACGCCGTCGGCACACCGTTTTCGCATTCGGTGCATGGAATCAAAATTCCATCTCGACTATTCCTCCTTAAATGTGGAAACATGGCGACGGTGAAAATTTGTCCCACGAAAAGTTTCCGTTTGCGCCGTCCGGCCTAGAACGTCCCAAAAACGGCCTATGTCGTCTCGTCGCGCGCGCGCCGTCGGCACACCGTTTTCGCATTCGGTGCATGGAATCAAAATTCCATCTCGGCTATTCCTCCTTAAATGTGGAAACATGGCGACGGTGAAAATTTGCCCCACGAAAAGTTTCCGTTTGCGCCGTCCGGCCTAGAACGTTGCCAAAAACGGCCTATGTCGCCGCGTCGCGTGCGCGCCGTCGGCACACCGTTTTCGCATTCGGTGCATGGAATCAAAATTCCATCTCGACTATTCCGCCTTAAATGTGGAAACATGGCGACGGTGAAAATTTGTCCCACGAAAAGTTTCGTTTGCGCCGTCCGGCGTAGAACGTCCCAAAAACGGCCTATGTCGTCGCGTCGCGCGCGCGCCGTCGGCACACCGTTTTCGCATTCGGTGCATGGAATCAATATTCCATCTCGACTATTCCTCCTTAAATGTGGAAACATGGCGACGGTGAAAATTTGACCCACGAAAAGTTTCCGTTTGCGCCGTCCGTCCTAGAACGTCCCAAAAACGGCCTATGTCGTCGCGTCGCGCGCGCGCCGTCGGCACACCGTTTTCGCATTCGGTGCATGGAATCAAAATTCCATCTCGACTATTCCTCCTTAAATGTGGAAACATGGCGACGGTGAAAATTTGTCCCACGAAAAGTTTCCGTTTGCGCCGTCCGGCCTAGAACGTCCCAAAAACGGCCTATGTCGTCTCGTCGCGCGCACGCCGTCGGCACACCGTTTTCGCATTCGGTGCATGGAATCAAAATTCCATCTCGACTATTCCTCCTTAAATGTGGAAACATGGCGACGGTGAAAATTTGTCCCACGAAAAGTTTCCGTTTGCGCCGTCCGGCCTAGAACGTCCCAAAAACGGCCTATGTCGTCGCGTCGCGCGCGCGCCGTCGGCACACCGTTTTCGCATTGGGTGCATGGAATCAAAATTCCATCTCGACTATTCCTCCTTAAATGTGGAAACATGGCGACGGTGAAAATTTGACCCACGAAAAGTTTCCGTTTGCGCCGTCCGTCCTAGAACGTCCCAAAAACGGCCTATGTCGTCGCGTCGCGCGCACGCCGTCGGCACACCGTTTTCGCATTCGGTGCATGGAATCAAAATTCCATCTCGACTATTCCTCCTTAAATGTGGAAACATGGCGACGGTGAAAATTTGTCCCACGAAAAGTTTCCGTTTGCGCCGTCCGGCCTAGAACGTCCCAAAAACGGCCTATGTCGTCTCGTCGCGCGCACGCCGTCGGCACACCGTTTTCGCATTCGGTGCATGGAATCAAAATTCCATCTCGACTATTCCTCCTTAAATGTGGAAACATGGCGACGGTGAAAATTTGACCCACGAAAAGTTTCCGTTTGCGCCGTCCGTCCTAGAACGTCCCAAAAACGGCCTATGTCGTCGCGTCGCGCGCGCACCGTCGGCACACCGTTTTCGCATTCGGTGCATGGAATCAAAATTCCATCTCGACTATTCCGCCTTAAATGTGGAAACATGGCGACGGTGAAAATTTGTCCCACGAAAAGTTTTCGTTTGCGCCGTCCGGCGTAGAACGTCCCAAAAACGGCCTATGTCGTCGCGTCGCGCGCACGCCGTCGGCACACCGTTTTCGCATTCGGTGCATAGAATCAATATTCCATCTCGACTATTCCTCCTTAAATGTGGAAACATGGCGACGGTGAAAATTTGACCCACGAAAAGTTTCCGTTTGCGCCGTCCGTCCTAGAACGTCCCAAAAACGGCCTATGTCGTCGCGTCGCGCGCGCGCCGTCGGCACACCGTTTTCGCATTCGGTGCATGGAATCAAAATTCCATCTCGACTATTCCTCCTTAAATGTGGAAACATGGCGACGGTGAAAATTTGTCCCACGAAAAGTTTCCGTTTGCGCCGTCCGGCCTAGAACGTCCCAAAAACGGCCTATGTCGTCTCGTCGCGCGCGCGCCGTCGGCACACCGTTTTCGCATTCGGTGCATGGAATCAAAATTCCATCTCGACTATTCCTCCTTAAATGTGGAAACATGGCGACGGTGAAAATTTGACCCACGAAAAGTTTCCGTTTGCGCCGTCCGGCCTAGAACGTCCCAAAAACGGCCTATGTCGTCGCGTCGCGCGCGCGCCGTCGGCACACCGTTTTCGCATTCGGGGCATGGAATCAAAATTCCATCTCGACTATTCCTCCTTAAATGTGGAAACATGGCGACGGTGAAAATTTGTCCCACGAAAAGTTTCCGTTTGCGCCGTCCGGCCTAGAACGTCCCAAAAACGGCCTATGTCGTCGCGTCGCGCGCGCGCCGTCGGCACACCGTTTTCGCATTCGGTGCATGGAATCAAAATTCCATCTCGACTATTCCTCCTTAAATGTGGAAACATGGCGACGGTGAAAATTTGTCCCACGAAAAGTTTCCGTTTGCGCCGTCCGGCCTAGAACGTCCCAAAAACGGCCTATGTCGTCGCGTCGCGCGCACGCCGTCGGCACACCGTTTTCGCATTCGGTGCATGGAATCAAAATTCCATCTCGACTATTCCTCCTTAAATGTGGAAACATGGCGACGGTGAAAATTTGTCCCACGAAAAGTTTCCGTTTGCGCCGTCCGGCCTAGAACGTCCCAAAAACGGCCTATGTCGTCGCGTCGCGCGCGCGCCGTCGGCACACCGTTTTCGCATTCGGTGCATGGAATCAAAATTCCATCTCGACTATTCCTCCTTAAATGTGGAAACATGGCGACAGTGAAAATTTGTCCCACGAAAAGTTTCCGTTTGCGCCGTCCGGCCTAGAACGTCCCAAAAACGTCCTATGTCGTCGCGTTGCGCGCGCACCGTCGGCACACCGTTTTCGCATTCGGGGCATGCAATCAAAATTCCATCTCGACTATTCCTCCTTAAATGTGGAAACATGGCGACGGTGAAAATTTGTCCCACGAAAAGTTTCCGTTTGCGCCGTCCGGCCTTGAACGTCCCAAAAACGGCCGATGTCGTCGCGTTGCGCCCGCGCCGTCGGCACACCGTTTTCGCATTCGGTGCATGGAATCAAAATTCCATCTCTACTATTCCTCCTTAAATGTGGAAACATGGCGACGGTGAAAATTTGACCCACGAAAAGTTTCCGTTTGCGCCGTCCGTTCAAGAACGTCCCAAAAACGGCCTATGTCGTCGCGTCGCGCGCGCGCCCTCGGCACACCGTTTTCGCATTCGGTGCATGGAATCAATATTCCATCTCGACTATTCCTCCTTAAATGTGGAAACATGGCGACGGTGAAAATTTGCCCTACGAAAAGTTTCCGTTTGCGCCGTCCGGCCTAGAACGTCCCAAAAACGGCCTATGTCGTCGCGTCGCGCGCGCGCCGTCGGCACACCGTTTTCGCATTCGGTGCATGGAATCAAAATTCCATCTCGACTATTCCTCCTTAAATGTGGAAACATGGCGACGGTGAAAATTTGACCCACGAAAAGTTTCCGTTTGCGCCGTCCGTCCTAGAACGTCCCAAAAACGGCCTATGTCGTCGCGTCGCGCGCGCGCCGTCGGCACACCGTTTTCGCATTCGGTGCATGGAATCAAAATTCCATCTCGACTATTCCTCCTTAAATGTGGAAACATGGCGACGGTGAAAATTTGTCCCACGAAAAGTTTCCGTTTGCGCCGTCCGGCCTAGAACGTCCCAAAAACGGCCTATGTCGTCGCGTCGCGCGCACGCCGTCGGCACACCGTTTTCGCATTCGGTGCATGGAATCAAAATTCCATCTCGACTATTCCTCCTTAAATGTGGAAACATGGCGACGGTGAAAATTTGTCCCACGAAAAGTTTCCGTTTGCGCCGTCCGGCCTAGAACGTCCCAAAAACGGCCTATGTCGTCTCGTCGCGCGCGCGCCGTCGGCACACCGTTTTCGCATTCGGTGCATGGAATCAAAATTCCATCTCGACTATTCCTCCTTAAATGTGGAAACATGGCGACGGTGAAAATTTGCCCCACGAAAAGTTTCCGTTTGCGCCGTCCGGCCTAGAACGTGCCAAAAACGGCCTATGTCGCCGCGTCGCGCTGCGCGCCGTCGGCACACCGTTTTCGCATTCGGTGCATGGAATCAAAATTCCATCTCGACTATTCCGCCTTAAATGTGGAAACATGGCGACGGTGAAAATTTGTCCCACGAAAAGTTTTCGTTTGCGCCGTCCGGCGTAGAACGTCCCAAAAACGGCCTATGTCGTCGCGTCGCGCGCGCGCCGTCGGCACACCGTTTTCGCATTCGGTGCATGGAATCAAAATTCCATCTCGACTATTCCTCCTTAAATGTGGAAACATGGCGACGGTGAAAATTTGACCCACGAAAAGTTTCCGTTTGCGCCGTCCGTCCTAGAACGTCCCAAAAACGGCCTATGTCGTCGCGTCGCGCGCACGCCGTCGGCACACCGTTTTCGCATTCGGTGCATGGAATCAAAATTCCATCTCGACTATTCCTCCTTAAATGTGGAAACATGGCGACGGTGAAAATTTGTCCCACGAAAAGTTTCCGTTTGCGCCGTCCGGCCTAGAACGTCCCAAAAACGGCCTATGTCGTCTCGTCGCGCGCGCGCCGTCGGCACACCGTTTTCGCATTCGGTGCATGGAATCAAAATTCCATCTCGGCTATTCCTCCTTAAATGTGGAAACATGGCGACGGTGAAAATTTGCCCCACGAAAAGTTTCCGTTTGCGCCGTCCGGCCTAGAACGTTGCAAAAACGGCCTATGTCGCCGCGTCGCGTGCGCGCCGTCGGCACACCGTTTTCGCATTCGGTGCATGGAATCAAAATTCCATCTCGACTATTCCGCCTTAAATGTGGAAACATGGCGACGGTGAAAATTTGTCCCACGAAAAGTTTTCGTTTGCGCCGTCCGGCGTAGAACGTCCCAAAAACGGCCTATGTCGTCGCGTCGCGCGCGCGCCGTCGGCACACCGTTTTCGCATTCGGTGCATGGAATCAATATTCCATCTCGACTATTCCTCCTTAAATGTGGAAACATGGCGACGGTGAAAATTTGACCCACGAAAAGTTTCCGTTTGCGCCGTCCGTCCTAGAACGTCCCAAAAACGGCCTATGTCGTCGCGTCGCGCGCACGCCGTCGGCACACCGTTTTCGCATTCGGTGCATGGAATCAAAATTCCATCTCGACTATTCCTCCTTAAATGTGGAAACATGGCGACGGTGAAAATTTGTCCCACGAAAAGTTTCCGTTTGCGCCGTCCGGCCTAGAACGTCCCAAAAACGGCCTATGTCGTCTCGTCGCGCGCGCGCCGTCGGCACACCGTTTTCGCATTCGGTGCATGGAATCAAAATTCCATCTCGGCTATTCCTCCTTAAATGTGGAAACATGGCGACGGTGAAAATTTGCCCCACGAAAAGTTTCCGTTTGCGCCGTCCGGCCTAGAACGTTGCAAAAACGGCCTATGTCGCCGCGTCGCGTGCGCGCCGTCGGCACACCGTTTTCGCATTCGGTGCATGGAATCAAAATTCCATCTCGACTATTCCGCCTTAAATGTGGAAACATGGCGACGGTGAAAATTTGTCCCACGAAAAGTTTTCGTTTGCGCCGTCCGGCGTAGAACGTCCCAAAAACGGCCTATGTCGTCGCGTCGCGCGCGCGCCGTCGGCACACCGTTTTCGCATTCGGTGCATGGAATCAATATTCCATCTCGACTATTCCTCCTTAAATGTGGAAACATGGCGACGGTGAAAATTTGACCCACGAAAAGTTTCCGTTTGCGCCGTCCGTCCTAGAACGTCCCAAAAACGGCCTATGTCGTCGCGTCGCGCGCGCGCCGTCGGCACACCGTTTTCGCATTCGGTGCATGGAATCAAAATTCCATCTCGACTATTCCTCCTTAAATGTGGAAACATGGCGACGGTGAAAATTTGTCCCACGAAAAGTTTCCGTTTGCGCCGTCCGGCCTAGAACGTCCCAAAAACGGCCTATGTCGTCTCGTCGCGCGCGCGCCGTCGGCACACCGTTTTCGCATTCGGTGCATGGAATCAAAATTCCATCTCGACTATTCCTCCTTAAATGTGGAAACATGGCGACGGTGAAAATTTGTCCCACGAAAAGTTTCCGTTTGCGCCGTCCGGCCTAGAACGTCCCAAAAACGGCCTATGTCGTCGCGTCGCGCGCGCGCCGTCGGCACACCGTTTTCGCATTCGGTGCATGGAATCAAAATTCCATCTCGACTATTCCTCCTTAAATGTGGAAACATGGCGACGGTGAAAATTTGTCCCACGAAAAGTTTCCGTTTGCGCCGTCCGGCCTAGAACGTCCCAAAAACGGCCTATGTCGTCGCGTCGCGCGCAGCGCCGTCGGCACACCGTTTTCGCATTCGGTGCATGGAATCAAAATTCCATCTCGACTATTCCTCCTTAAATGTGGAAACATGGCGACGGTGAAAATTTGTCCCACGAAAAGTTTCCGTTTGCGCCGTCCGGCCTAGAACGTCCCAAAAACGGCCTATGTCGTCGCGTCGCGCGCGCGCCGTCGGCACACCGTTTTCGCATTCGGTGCATGGAATCAAAATTCCATCTCGACTATTCCTCCTTAAATGTGGAAACATGGCGACGGTGAAAATTTGTCCCACGAAAAGTTTCCGTTTGCGCCGTCCGTCCTAGAACGTCCCAAAAACGGCCTATGTCGTCGCGTCGCGCGCACGCCGTCGGCACACCGTTTTCGCATTCGGTGCATGGAATCAAAATTCCATCTCGACTATTCCTCCTTAAATGTGGAAACATGGCGACGGTGAAAATTTGTCCCACGAAAAGTTTCCGTTTGCGCCGTCCGGCCTAGAACGTCCCAAAAACGGCCTATGTCGTCGCGTCGCGCGCGCGCCGTCGGCACACCGTTTTCGCATTCGGTGCATGGAATCAAAATTCCATCTCGACTATTCCTCCTTAAATGTGGAAACATGGCGACGGTGAAAATTTGTCCCACGAAAAGTTTCCGTTTGCGCCGTCCGGCCTAGAACGTCCCAAAAACGGCCTATGTCGTCGCGTCGCGCGCGCGCCGTCGGCACACCGTTTTCGCATTCGGTGCATGGAATCAAAATTCCATCTCGACTATTCCTCCTTAAATGTGGAAACATGGCGACGGTGAAAATTTGTCCCACGAAAAGTTTCCGTTTGCGCCGTCCGGCCTAGAACGTCCCAAAAACGGCCTATGTCGTCGCGTCGCGCGCGCGCCGTCGGCACACCGTTTTCGCATTCGGTGCATGGAATCAAAATTCCATCTCGACTATTCCTCCTTAAATGTGGAAACATGGCGACGGTGAAAATTTGTCCCACGAAAAGTTTCCGTTTGCGCCGTCCGGCCTAGAACGTCCCAAAAACGGCCTATGTCGTCGCGTCGCGCGCGCGCCGTCGGCACACCGTTTTCGCATTCGGTGCATGGAATCAAAATTCCATCTCGACTATTCCTCCTTAAATGTGGAAACATGGCGACGGTGAAAATTTGACCCACGAAAAGTTTCCGTTTGCGCCGTCCGTCCTAGAACGTCCCAAAAACGGCCTATGTCGTCGCGTCGCGCGCGCGCCGTCGGCACACCGTTTTCGCATTCGGTGCATGGAATCAAAATTCCATCTCGACTATTCCTCCTTAAATGTGGAAACATGGCGACGGTGAAAATTTGTCCCACGAAAAGTTTCCGTTTGCGCCGTCCGGCCTAGAACGTCCCAAAAACGGCCTATGTCGTCGCGTCGCGCGCGCGCCGTCGGCACACCGTTTTCGCATTCGGTGCATGGAATCAAAATTCCATCTCGACTATTCCTCCTTAAATGTGGAAACATGGCGACGGTGAAAATTTGACCCACGAAAAGTTTCCGTTTGCGCCGTCCGTCCTAGAACGTCCCAAAAACGGCCTATGTCGTCGCGTCGCGCGCACGCCGTCGGCACACCGTTTTCGCATTCGGTGCATGGAATCAAAATTCCATCTCGACTATTCCTCCTTAAATGTGGAAACATGGCGACGGTGAAAATTTGTCCCACGAAAAGTTTCCGTTTGCGCCGTCCGGCCTAGAACGTCCCAAAAACGGCCTATGTCGTCTCGTCGCGCGCGCGCCGTCGGCACACCGTTTTCGCATTCGGTGCATGGAATCAAAATTCCATCTCGACTATTCCTCCTTAAATGTGGAAACATGGCGACGGTGAAAATTTGTCCCACGAAAAGTTTCCGTTTGCGCCGTCCGGCCTAGAACGTCCCAAAAACGGCCTATGTCGTCGCGTCGCGCGCGCGCCGTCGGCACACCGTTTTCGCATTCGGTGCATGGAATCAAAATTCCATCTCGACTATTCCTCCTTAAATGTGGAAACATGGCGACGGTGAAAATTTGCCCCACGAAAAGTTTCCGTTTGCGCCGTCCGGCCTAGAACGTCCAAAAAACGGCCTATGTCGTCGCGTCGCGCGCGCGCCGTCGGCACACCGTTTTCGCATTCGGTGCATGGAATCAAAATTCCATCTCGACTATTCCTCCTTAAATGTGGAAACATGGCGACGGTGAAAATTTGTCCCACGAAAAGTTTCCGTTTGCGCCGTCCGGCCTAGAACGTCCCAAAAACGGCCTATGTCGTCGCGTCGCGCGCGCGCCGTCGGCACACCGTTTTCGCATTCGGTGCATGGAATCAAAATTCCATCTCGACTATTCCTCCTTAAATGTGGAAACATGGCGACGGTGAAAATTTGCCCCACGAAAAGTTTCCGTTTGCGCCGTCCGGCCTAGAACGTCCCAAAAACGGCCTATGTCGTCGCGTCGCGCGCGCGCCGTCGGCACACCGTTTTCGCATTCGGTGCATGGAATCAAAATTCCATCTCGACTATTCCTCCTTAAATGTGGAAACATGGCGACGGTGAAAATTTGTCCCACGAAAAGTTTCCGTTTGCGCCGTCCGGCCTAGAACGTCCCAAAAACGGCCTATGTCGTCGCGTCGCGCGCGCGCCGTCGGCACACCGTTTTCGCATTCGGTGCATGGAATCAAAATTCCATCTCGACTATTCCTCCTTAAATGTGGAAACATGGCGACGGTGAAAATTTGACCCACGAAAAGTTTCCGTTTGCGCCGTCCGGCCTAGAACGTCCCAAAAACGGCCTATGTCGTCGCGTCGCGCGCGCGCCGTCGGCACACCGTTTTCGCATTCGGTGCATGGAATCAAAATTCCATCTCGACTATTCCTCCTTAAATGTGGAAACATGGCGACGGTGAAAATTTGTCCCACGAAAAGTTTCCGTTTGCGCCGTCCGGCCTAGAACGTCCCAAAAACGGCCTATGTCGTCGCGTCGCGCGCGCGCCGTCGGCACACCGTTTTCGCATTCGGTGCATGGAATCAAAATTCCATCTCGACTATTCCTCCTTAAATGTGGAAACATGGCGACGGTGAAAATTTGCCCTACGAAAAGTTTCCGTTTGCGCCGTCCGGCCTAGAACGTCCCAAAAACGGCCTATGTCGCCGCGTCGCGTGCGCGCCGTCGGCACACCGTTTTCGCATTCGGTGCATGGAATCAAAATTCCATCTCGACTATTCCTCCTTAAATGTGGAAACATGGCGACGGTGAAAATTTGTCCCACGAAAAGTTTCCGTTTGCGCCGTCCGGCCTAGAACGTCCCAAAAACGGCCTATGTCGTCGCGTCGCGCGCGCGCCGTCGGCACACCGTTTTCGCATTCGGTGCATGGAATCAAAATTCCATCTCGACTATTCCTCCTTAAATGTGGAAACATGGCGACGGTGAAAATTTGCCCACGAAAAGTTTCCGTTTGCGCCGTCCGGCCTAGAACGTCCCAAAAACGGCCTATGTCGTCGCGTCGCGCGCGCGCCGTCGGCACACCGTTTTCGCATTCGGTGCATGGAATCAAAATTCCATCTCGACTATTCCTCCTTAAATGTGGAAACATGGCGACGGTGAAAATTTGTCCCACGAAAAGTTTCCGTTTGCGCCGTCCGGCCTAGAACGTCCCAAAAACGGCCTATGTCGTCGCGTCGCGCGCGCGCCGTCGGCACACCGTTTTCGCATTCGGTGCATGGAATCAAAATTCCATCTCGACTATTCCTCCTTAAATGTGGAAACATGGCGACGGTGAAAATTTGTCCCACGAAAAGTTTCCGTTTGCGCCGTCCGGCCTAGAACGTCCCAAAAACGGCCTATGTCGTCGCGTCGCGCGCGCGCCGTCGGCACACCGTTTTCGCATTCGGTGCATGGAATCAAAATTCCATCTCGACAATTCCTCCTTAAATGTGGAAACATGGCGACGGTGAAAATTTGTCCCACGAAAAGTTTCCGTTTGCGCCGTGCAGCCTAGAACGTCCCAAAAACGGCCTATGTCGTCGCGTCGCGCGCACGCCGTCGGCACACCGTTTTCGCATTCGGTGCATGGAATCAAAATTCCATCTCGACTATTCCTCCTTAAATGTGGAAACATGGCGACGGTGAAAATTTGTCCCACGAAAAGTTTCCGTTTGCGCCGTCCGGCCTAGAACGTCCCAAAAACGGCCTATGTCGTCGCGTCGCGCGCAGCGCCGTCGGCACACCGTTTTCGCATTCGGTGCATGGAATCAAAATTCCATCTCGACTATTCCTCCTTAAATGTGGAAACATGGCGACGGTGAAAATTTGACCCACGAAAAGTTTCCGTTTGCGCCGTCCGTCCTAGAACGTCCCAAAAACGGCCTATGTCGTCGCGTCGCGCGCACGCCGTCGGCACACCGTTTTCGCATTCGGTGCATGGAATCAAAATTCCATCTCGACTATTCCTCCTTAAATGTGGAAACATGGCGACGGTGAAAATTTGTCCCACGAAAAGTTTCCGTTTGCGCCGTCCGGCCTAGAACGTCCCAAAAACGGCCTATGTCGTCGCGTCGCGCGCGCAGCCGTCGGCACACCGTTTTCGCATTCGGTGCATGGAATCAAAATTCCATCTCGACTATTCCTCCTTAAATGTGGAAACATGGCGACGGTGAAAATTTGTCCCACGAAAAGTTTCCGTTT
This sequence comes from Hemerocallis citrina, assembly GCA_017893485.1. Taxonomy (NCBI): domain Eukaryota; kingdom Viridiplantae; phylum Streptophyta; class Magnoliopsida; order Asparagales; family Asphodelaceae; genus Hemerocallis; species Hemerocallis citrina. Next base: position 36,035,744 of record CM030367.1, read on the forward strand.
GCGCCGTCCGGCCTAGAACGTCCCAAAAACGGCCTATGTCGTCGCGTCGCGCGCGCGCCGTCGGCACACCGTTTTCGCATTCGGTGCATGGAATCAAAATTCCATCTCGACTATTCCTCCTTAAATGTGGAAACATGGCGACGGTGAAAATTTGTCCCACGAAAAGTTTCCGTTTGCGCCGTCCGGCCTAGAACGTCCCAAAAACGGCCTATGTCGTCGCGTCGCGCGCGCGCCGTCGGCACACCGTTTTCGCATTCGGTGCATGGAATCAAAATTCCATCTCGACTATTCCTCCTTAAATGTGGAAACATGGCGACGGTGAAAATTTGTCCCACGAAAAGTTTCCGTTTGCGCCGTCCGGCCTAGAACGTCCCAAAAACGGCCTATGTCGTCGCGTCGCGCGCGCGCCGTCGGCACACCGTTTTCGCATTCGGTGCATGGAATCAAAATTCCATCTCGACTATTCCTCCTTAAATGTGGAAACATGGCGACGGTGAAAATTTGACCCACGAAAAGTTTCCGTTTGCGCCGTCCGGCCTAGAACGTCCCAAAAACGGCCTATGTCGTCGCGTCGCGCGCGCGCCGTCGGCACACCGTTTTCGCATTCGGTGCATGGAATCAAAATTCCATCTCGACTATTCCTCCTTAAATGTGGAAACATGGCGACGGTGAAAATTTGTCCCACGAAAAGTTTCCGTTTGCGCCGTCCGGCCTAGAACGTCCCAAAAACGGCCTATGTCGTCGCGTCGCGCGCGCGCCGTCGGCACACCGTTTTCGCATTCGGTGCATGGAATCAAAATTCCATCTCGACTATTCCTCCTTAAATGTGGAAACATGGCGACGGTGAAAATTTGTCCCACGAAAAGTTTCCGTTTGCGCCGTCCGGCCTAGAACGTCCCAAAAACGGCCTATGTCGTCGCGTCGCGCGCGCGCCGTCGGCACACCGTTTTCGCATTCGGTGCATGGAATCAAAATTCCATCTCGACTATTCCTCCTTAAATGTGGAAACATGGCGACGGTGAAAATTTGTCCCACGAAAAGTTTCCGTTTGCGCCGTCCGGCCTAGAACGTCCCAAAAACGGCCTATGTCGTCGCGTCGCGCGCGCGCCGTCGGCACACCGTTTTCGCATTCGGTGCATGGAATCAAAATTCCATCTCGACTATTCCTCCTTAAATGTGGAAACATGGCGACGGTGAAAATTTGTCCCACGAAAAGTTTCCGTTTGCGCCGTCCGGCCTAGAACGTCCCAAAAACGGCCTATGTCGTCGCGTCGCGCGCGCGCCGTCGGCACACCGTTTTCGCATTCGGTGCATGGAATCAAAATTCCATCTCGACTATTCCTCCTTAAATGTGGAAACATGGCGACGGTGAAAATTTGTCCCACGAAAAGTTTCCGTTTGCGCCGTCCGGCCTAGAACGTCCCAAAAACGGCCTATGTCGTCGCGTCGCGCTGCGCGCCGTCGGCACACCGTTTTCGCATTCGGTGCATGGAATCAAAATTCCATCTCGACTATTCCTCCTTAAATGTGGAAACATGGCGACGGTGAAAATTTGTCCCACGAAAAGTTTCGTTTGCGCCGTCCGGCCTAGAACGTCCCAAAAACGGCCTATGTCGTCGCGTCGCGCTGCGCGCCGTCGGCACACCGTTTTCGCATTCGGTGCATGGAATCAAAATTCCATCTCGACTATTCCTCCTTAAATGTGGAAACATGGCGACGGTGAAAATTTGTCCCACGAAAAGTTTCCGTTTGCGCCGTCCGGCCTAGAACGTCCCAAAAACGGCCTATGTCGTCGCGTCGCGCGCGCGCCGTCGGCACACCGTTTTCGCATTCGGTGCATGGAATCAAAATTCCATCTCGACTATTCCTCCTTAAATGTGGAAACATGGCGACGGTGAAAATTTGCCCCACGAAAAGTTTCCGTTTGCGCCGTCCGGCCTAGAACGTCCCAAAAACGGCCTATGTCGTCGCGTCGCGCTGCGCGCCGTCGGCACACCGTTTTCGCATTCGGTGCATGGAATCAAAATTCCATCTCGACTATTCCTCCTTAAATGTGGAAACATGGCGACGGTGAAAATTTGCCCCACGAAAAGTTTCCGTTTGCGCCGTCCGGCCTAGAACGTCCCAAAAACGGCCTATGTCGTCGCGTCGCGCTGCGCGCCGTCGGCACACCGTTTTCGCATTCGGTGCATGGAATCAAAATTCCATCTCGACTATTCCTCCTTAAATGTGGAAACATGGCGACGGTGAAAATTTGTCCCACGAAAAGTTTCCGTTTGCGCCGTCCGGCCTAGAACGTCCCAAAAACGGCCTATGTCGTCGCGTCGCGCGCGCGCCGTCGGCACACCGTTTTCGCATTCGGTGCATGGAATCAAAATTCCATCTCGACTATTCCTCCTTAAATGTGGAAACATGGCGACGGTGAAAATTTGTCCCACGAAAAGTTTCCGTTTGCGCCGTCCGGCCTAGAACGTCCCAAAAACGGCCTATGTCGTCGCGTCGCGCGCGCGCCGTCGGCACACCGTTTTCGCATTCGGTGCATGGAATCAAAATTCCATCTCGACTATTCCTCCTTAAATGTGGAAACATGGCGACGGTGAAAATTTGTCCCACGAAAAGTTTCCGTTTGCGCCGTCCGGCCTAGAACGTCCCAAAAACGGCCTATGTCGTCGCGTCGCGCGCGCGCCGTCGGCACACCGTTTTCGCATTCGGTGCATGGAATCAAAATTCCATCTCGACTATTCCTCCTTAAATGTGGAAACATGGCGACGGTGAAAATTTGTCCCACGAAAAGTTTCCGTTTGCGCCGTCCGGCCTAGAACGTCCCAAAAACGGCCTATGTCGTCGCGTCGCGCGCGCGCCGTCGGCACACCGTTTTCGCATTCGGTGCATGGAATCAAAATTCCATCTCGACTATTCCTCCTTAAATGTGGAAACATGGCGACGGTGAAAATTTGTCCCACGAAAAGTTTCCGTTTGCGCCGTCCGGCCTAGAACGTCCCAAAAACGGCCTATGTCGTCGCGTCGCGCGCGCGCCGTCGGCACACCGTTTTCGCATTCGGTGCATGGAATCAAAATTCCATCTCGACTATTCCTCCTTAAATGTGGAAACATGGCGACGGTGAAAATTTGTCCCACGAAAAGTTTCCGTTTGCGCCGTCCGGCCTAGAACGTCCCAAAAACGGCCTATGTCGTCGCGTCGCGCGCGCGCCGTCGGCACACCGTTTTCGCATTCGGTGCATGGAATCAAAATTCCATCTCGACTATTCCTCCTTAAATGTGGAAACATGGCGACGGTGAAAATTTGCCCCACGAAAAGTTTCCGTTTGCGCCGTCCGGCCTAGAACGTGCCAAAAACGGCCTATGTCGTCCGCGTCGCGCGCGCGCCGTCGGCACACCGTTTTCGCATTCGGTGCATGGAATCAAAATTCCATCTCGACTATTCCTCCTTAAATGTGGAAACATGGCGACGGTGAAAAATTTGTCCCACGAAAAGTTTCCGTTTGCGCCGTCCGGCCTAGAACGTCCCAAAAACGGCCTATGTCGTCGCGTCGCGCGCGCGCCGTCGGCACACCGTTTTCGCATTCGGTGCATGGAATCAAAATTCCATCTCGACTATTCCTCCTTAAATGTGGAAACATGGCGACGGTGAAAATTTGTCCCACGAAAAGTTTCCGTTTGCGCCGTCCGGCCTAGAACGTCCCAAAAACGGCCTATGTCGTCGCGTCGCGCGCGCGCCGTCGGCACACCGTTTTCGCATTCGGTGCATGGAATCAAAATTCCATCTCGACTATTCCTCCTTAAATGTGGAAACATGGCGACGGTGAAAATTTGTCCCCACGAAAAGTTTCCGTTTGCGCCGTCCGGCCTAGAACGTCCCAAAAACGGCCTATGTCGTCGCGTCGCGCGCGCGCCGTCGGCACAGCCGTTTTCGCATTCGGTGCATGGAATCAAAATTCCATCTCGACTATTCCTCCTTAAATGTGGAAACATGGCGACGGTGAAAATTTGTCCCACGAAAAGTTTCCGTTTGCGCCGTCCGGCCTAGAACGTCCAAAAACGGCCTATGTCGTCGCGTCGCGCGCGCGCCGTCGGCACACCGTTTTCGCATTCGGTGCATGGAATCAAAATTCCATCTCGACTATTCCTCCTTAAATGTGGAAACATGGCGACGGTGAAAATTTGTCCCACGAAAAGTTTCCGTTTGCGCCGTCCGGCCTAGAACGTCCCAAAAACGGCCTATGTCGTCGCGTCGCGCGCGCGCCGTCGGCACACCGTTTTCGCATTCGGTGCATGGAATCAAAATTCCATCTCGACTATTCCTCCTTAAATGTGGAAACATGGCGACGGTGAAAATTTGTCCCACGAAAAGTTTCCGTTTGCGCCGTCCGGCCTAGAACGTCCCAAAAACGGCCTATGTCGTCGCGTCGCGCGCGCGCCGTCGGCACACCGTTTTCGCATTCGGTGCATGGAATCAAAATTCCATCTCGACTATTCCTCCTTAAATGTGGAAACATGGCGACGGTGAAAATTTGCCCACGAAAAGTTTCCGTTTGCGCAGTCCGGCCTAGAACGTCCCAAAAACGGCCTATGTCGTCGCGTCGCGCGCGCGCCGTCGGCACACCGTTTTCGCATTCGGTGCATGGAATCAAAATTCCATCTCGACTATTCCTCCTTAAATGTGGAAACATGGCGACGGTGAAAATTTGCCCCACGAAAAGTTTCCGTTTGCGCCGTCCGGCCTAGAACGTCCCAAAAACGGCCTATGTCGTCGCGTCGCGCGCGCGCCGTCGGCACACCGTTTTCGCATTCGGTGCATGGAATCAAAATTCCATCTCGACTATTCCTCCTTAAATGTGGAAACATGGCGACGGTGAAAATTTGTCCCACGAAAAGTTTCCGTTTGCGCCGTCCGGCCTAGAACGTCCCAAAAACGGCCTATGTCGTCGCGTCGCGCGCTGCGCCGTCGGCACACCGTTTTCGCATTCGTGCATGGAATCAAAATTCCATCTCGACTATTCCTCCTTAAATGTGGAAACATGGCGACGGTGAAAATTTGTCCCACGAAAAGTTTCCGTTTGCGCCGTCCGGCCTAGAACGTCCCAAAAACGGCCTATGTCGTCGCGTCGCGCGGCGCGCCGTCGGCACACCGTTTTCGCATTCGGTGCATGGAATCAAAATTCCATCCTCGACTATTCCTCCTTAAATGTGGAAACATGGCGACGGTGAAAATTTGTCCCACGAAAAGTTTCCGTTTGCGCCGTCCGGCCTAGAACGTCCCAAAAACGGCCTATGTCGTCGCGTCGCGCGGCGCGCCCGTCGGCACACCGTTTTTGCATTCGGTGCATGGAATCAAAATTCCATCTCGACTATTCCTCCTTAAATGTGGAAACATGGCGACGGTGAAAATTTGCCCCACGAAAAGTTTCCGTTTGCGCCGTCCGGCCTAGAACGTCCCAAAAACGGCCTATGTCGTCGCGTCCGCGCGCGCGCCGTCGGCACACCGTTTTCGCATTCGGTGCATGGAATCAAAATTCCATCTCGACTATTCCTCCTTAAATGTGGAAACATGGCGACGGTGAAAATTTGTCCCACGAAAAGTTTCCGTTTGCGCCGTCCGGCCTAGAACGTCCAAAAACGGCCTATGTCGTCGCGTCGCGCGCGCGCCGTCGGCACACCGTTTTCGCATTCGGTGCATGGAATCAAAATTCCATCTCGACTATTCCTCCTTAAATGTGGAAACATGGCGACGGTGAAAATTTGTCCCACGAAAAGTTTCCGTTTGCGCCGTCCGGCCTAGAACGTCCCAAAAACGGCCTATGTCGTCGCGTCGCGCGCGCGCCGTCGGCACACCGTTTTCGCATTCGGTGCATGGAATCAAAATTCCATCTCGACTATTCCTCCTTAAATGTGGAAACATGGCGACGGTGAAAATTTGTCCCACGAAAAGTTTCCGTTTGCGCCGTCCGGCCTAGAACGTCCCAAAAACGGCCTATGTCGTCGCGTCGCGCGCGCGCCGTCGGCACACCGTTTTCGCATTCGGTGCATGGAATCAAAATTCCATCTCGACTATTCCTCCTTAAATGTGGAAACATGGCGACGGTGAAAATTTGTCCCACGAAAAGTTTCCGTTTGCGCCGTCCGGCCTAGAACGTCCCAAAAACGGCCTATGTCGTCGCGTCGCGCGCGCGCCGTCGGCACACCGTTTTCGCATTCGGTGCATGGAATCAAAATTCCATCTCGACTATTCCTCCTTAAATGTGGAAACATGGCGACGGTGAAAATTTGTCCCACGAAAAGTTTCCGTTTGCGCCGTCCGGCCTAGAACGTCCAAAAACGGCCTATGTCGTCGCGTCGCGCGCGCGCCGTCGGCACACCGTTTTCGCATTCGGTGCATGGAATCAAAATTCCATCTCGACTATTCCTCCTTAAATGTGGAAACATGGCGACGGTGAAAATTTGTCCCACGAAAAGTTTCCGTTTGCGCCGTCCGGCCTAGAACGTCCCAAAAACGGCCTATGTCGTCGCGTCGCGCGCAGCGCCGTCGGCACACCGTTTTCGCATTCGGTGCATGGAATCAAAATTCCATCTCGACTATTCCTCCTTAAATGTGGAAACATGGCGACGGTGAAAATTTGCCCCACGAAAAGTTTCCGTTTGCGCCGTCCGGCCTAGAACGTCCCAAAAACGGCCTATGTCGTCGCGTCGCGCGCGCGCCGTCGGCACACCGTTTTCGCATTCGGTGCATGGAATCAAAATTCCATCTCGACTATTCCTCCTTAAATGTGGAAACATGGCGACGGTGAAAATTTGTCCCACGAAAAGTTTCCGTTTGCGCCGTCCGGCCTAGAACGTCCCAAAAACGGCCTATGTCGTCGCGTCGCGCGCGCGCCGTCGGCACACCGTTTTCGCATTCGGTGCATGGAATCAAAATTCCATCTCGACTATTCCTCCTTAAATGTGGAAACATGGCGACGGTGAAAATTTGCCCCACGAAAAGTTTCCGTTTGCGCCGTCCGGCCTAGAACGTCCAAAAACGGCCTATGTCGCCGCGTCGCGTGCGCGCCGTCGGCACACACGTTTTCGCATTCGGTGCATGGAATAAAAATTCCATCTCGACTATTCCTCCTTAAATGTGGAAACATGGCGACGGTGAAAATTTGTCCCACGAAAAGTTTTCGTTTGCGCCGTCCGGCCTAGAACGTCCCAAAAACGGCCTATGTCGTCGCGTCGCGCGCTGCGCCGTCGGCACACCGTTTTCGCATTCGGTGCATGGAATCAAAATTCCATCTCGACTATTCCTCCTTAAATGTGGAAACATGGCGACGGTGAAAATTTGTCCCACGAAAAGTTTCCGTTTGCGCCGTCCGGCCTAGAACGTCCCAAAAACGGCCTATGTCGTCGCGTCGCGCGCGCGCCGTCGGCACACCGTTTTCGCATTCGGTGCATGGAATCAAAATTCCATCTCGACTATTCCTCCTTAAATGTGGAAACATGGCGACGGTGAAAATTTGCCCACGAAAAGTTTCCGTTTGCGCCGTCCGGCCTAGAACGTCCCAAAAACGGCCTATGTCGTCGCGTCGCGCGCGCGCCGTCGGCACACCGTTTTCGCATTCGGTGCATGGAATCAAAATTCCATCTCGACTATTCCTCCTTAAATGTGGAAAACATGGCGACGGTGAAAATTTGTCCCACGAAAAGTTTCCGTTTGCGCCGTCCGGCCTAGAACGTCCCAAAAACGGCCTATGTCGTCGCGTCGCGCGCGCGCCGTCGGCAGACCGTTTTCGCATTCGGTGCATGGAATCAAAATTCCACCTCGACTATTCCTCCTTAAATGTGGAAACATGGCGACGGTGAAAATTTGTCCCACGAAAAGTTTCCGTTTGCGCCGTCCGTCCTAGAACGTCCCAAAAACGGCCTATGTCGTCGCGTCGCGCGCGCGCCGTCGGCACACCGTTTTCGCATTCGGTGCATGGAATCAAAATTCCATCTCGACTATTCCTCCTTAAATGTGGAAACATGGCGACGGTGAAAATTTGCCCACGAAAAGTTTCCGTTTGCGCCGTCCGGCCTAGAACGTCCCAAAAACGGCCTATGTCGTCGCGTCGCGCGCGCGCCGTCGGCACACCGTTTTCGCATTCGGTGCATGGAATCAAAATTCCATCTCGACTATTCCTCCTTAAATGTGGAAACATGGCGACGGTGAAAATTTGTCCCACGAAAAGTTTCCGTTTGCGCCGTCCGGCCTAGAACGTCCCAAAAACGGCCTATGTCGTCGCGTCGCGCGCGCGCCGTCGGCACACCTGTTTTGCATTCGGTGCATGGAATCAAAATTCCATCTCGACTATTCCTCCTTAAATGTGGAAACATGGCGACGGTGAAAATTTGCCCCACGAAAAGTTTCCGTTTGCGCCGTCCGGCCTAGAACGTCCCAAAAACGGCCTATGTCGTCGCGTCGCGCGCGCGCCGTCGGCACACCGTTTTCGCATTCGGTGCATGGAATCAAAATTCCATCTCGACTATTCCTCCTTAAATGTGGAAACATGGCGACGGTGAAAATTTGTCCCACGAAAAGTTTCCGTTTGCGCCGTCCGGCCTAGAACGTCCCAAAAACGGCCTATGTCGTCGCGTCGCGCGCGCGCCGTCGGCACACCGTTTTCGCATTCGGTGCATGGAATCAAAATTCCATCTCGACTATTCCTCCTTAAATGTGGAAACATGGCGACGGTGAAAATTTGCCCCACGAAAAGTTTCCGTTTGCGCCGTCCGGCCTAGAACGTCCCAAAAACGGCCTATGTCGTCGCGTCGCGCGCGCGCCGTCGGCACACCGTTTTCGCATTCGGTGCATGGAATCAAAATTCCATCTCGACTATTCCTCCTTAAATGTGGAAACATGGCGACGGTGAAAATTTGTCCCACGAAAAGTTTCCGTTTGCGCCGTCCGGCCTAGAACGTCCCAAAAACGGCCTATGTCGTCGCGTCGCGCGCGCGCCGTCGGCACACCGTTTTCGCATTCGGTGCATGGAATCAAAATTCCATCTCGACTATTCCTCCTTAAATGTGGAAACATGGCGACGGTGAAAATTTGTCCCACGAAAAGTTTCCGTTTGCGCCGTCCGGCCTAGAACGTCCCAAAAACGGCCTATGTCGTCGCGTCGCGCGCGCGCCGTCGGCACACCGTTTTCGCATTCGGTGCATGGAATCAAAATTCCATCTCGACTATTCCTCCTTAAATGTGGAAACATGGCGACGGTGAAAATTTGCCCCACGAAAAGTTTCCGTTTGCGCCGTCCGGCCTAGAACGTCCCAAAAACGGCCTATGTCGTCGCGTCGCGCGCGCGCCGTCGGCACACCGTTTTCGCATTCGGTGCATGGAATCAAAATTCCATCTCGACTATTCCTCCTTAAATGTGGAAACATGGCGACGGTGAAAATTTGTCCCACGAAAAGTTTCCGTTTGCGCCGTCCGGCCTAGAACGTCCCAAAAACGGCCTATGTCGTCGCGTCGCGCGCGCGCCGTCGGCACACCGTTTTCGCATTCGGTGCATGGAATCAAAATTCCATCTCGACTATTCCTCCTTAAATGTGGAAACATGGCGACGGTGAAAATTTGTCCCACGAAAAGTTTCCGTTTGCGCCGTCCGGCCTAGAACGTCCAAAAACGGCCTATGTCGTCCGCGTCGCGCGCGCGCCGTCAGCACACCGTTTTCGCATTCGGTGCATGGAATCAAAATTCCATCTCGACTATTCCTCCTTAAATGTGGAAACATGGCGACGGTGAAAATTTGTCCCACGAAAAGTTTTCGTTTGCGCCGTCCGGCCTAGAACGTCCCAAAAACGGCCTATGTCGTCGCGTCGCGCGCGCGCCGTCGGCACACCGTTTTCGCATTCGGTGCATGGAATCAAAATTCCATCTCGACTATTCCTCCTTAAATGTGGAAACATGGCGACGGTGAAAATTTGTCCCACGAAAAGTTTCCGTTTGCGCCGTCCGGCCTAGAACGTCCCAAAAACGGCCTATGTCGTCGCGTCGCGCGCGCGCCGTCGGCACACCGTTTTCGCATTCGGTGCATGGAATCAAAATTCCATCTCGACTATTCCTCCTTAAATGTGGAAACATGGCGACGGTGAAAATTTGCCCACGAAAAGTTTCCGTTTGCGCCGTCCGGCCTAGAACGTCCCAAAAACGGCCTATGTCGTCGCGTCGCGCGCGCGCCGTCGGCACACCGTTTTCGCATTCGGTGCATGGAATCAAAATTCCATCTCGACTATTCCTCCTTAAATGTGGAAACATGGCGACGGTGAAAATTTGTCCCACGAAAAGTTTCCGTTTGCGCCGTCCGGCCTAGAACGTCCCAAAAACGGCCTATGTCGTCGCGTCGCGCGCGCGCCGTCGGCACACCGTTTTCGCATTCGGTGCATGGAATCAAAATTCCATCTCGACTATTCCTCCTTAAATGTGGAAACATGGCGACGGTGAAAATTTGTCCCACGAAAAGTTTCCGTTTGCGCCGTCCGGCCTAGAACGTCCCAAAAACGGCCTATGTCGTCGCGTCGCGCGCAGCGCCCGTCGGCACACTGTTTTCGCATTCGGTGCATGGAATCAAAATTCCATCTCGACTATTCCTCCTTAAATGTGGAAACATGGCGACGGTGAAAATTTGCCCTACGAAAAGTTTCCGTTTGCGCCGTCCGGCCTAGAACGTCCCAAAAACCGCCTATGTCGTCGCGTCGCGCGCGCGCCGTCGGCACACCGTTTTCGCATTCGGTGCATGGAATCAATATTCCATCTCGACTATTCCTCCTTAAATGTGGAAACATGGCGACGGTGAAAAATTTGCCCCACGAAAAGTTTCCGTTTGCGCCGTCCGGCCTAGAACGTTGCCAAAAACGGCCTATGTCGTCCGCGTCCGCGTGCGCGCCGTCGGCACACACGTTTTCGCATTCGGTGCATGGAATCAAAATTCCATCTCGACTATTCCTCCTTAAATGTGGAAACATGGCGACGGTGAAAATTTGTCCCACGAAAAGTTTCCGTTTGCGCCGTCCGGCCTAGAACGTCCCCAAAAACGGCCTATGTCGTCGCGTCGCGCGCGCGCCGTCGGCACACCGTTTTCGCATTCGGTGCATGGAATCAAAATTCCATCTCGGCTATTCCTCCTTAAATGTGGAAACATGGCGACGGTGAAAATTTGCCCCACGAAAAGTTTCCGTTTGCGCCGTCCGGCCTAGAACGTACCAAAAACGGCCTATGTCGCCGCGTCGCGTGCGCGCCGTCGGCACACCGTTTTCGCATTCGGTGCATGGAATCAAAATTCCATCTCGACTATTCCGCCTTAAATGTGGAAACATGGCGACGGTGAAAATTTGTCCCACGAAAAGTTTTCGTTTGCGCCGTCCGGCCTAGAACGTCCCAAAAACGGCCTATGTCGTCGCGTCGCGCGCGCGCCGTCGGCAGACCGTTTTCGCATTCGGTGCATTGAATCAAAATTCCACCTCGACTATTCCTCCTTAAATGTGGAAACATGGCGACGGTAAAAATTTGTCCCACGAAAAGTTTCCGTTTGCGCCGTCCGGCTAGAACGTCCCAAAAACGGCCTATGTCGTCGCGTCGCGCGCGCGCCCCTCGGCACACCGTTTTCGCATTCGGTGCATTGAATCAAAATTCCATCTCGACTATTCCTCCTTAAATGTGGAAACATGGCGACGGTGAAAATTTGTCCCACGAAAAAGTTTCCGTTGCGCCGTCCGGCCTAGAACGTCCCAAAAACTGCCTATGTCGTCGCGTCGCGCGCGCGCCGTCGGCACACCGTTTTCGCATTCGGTGGCATGGAATCAAAATTCCATCTCGGACTATTCCTCCTTAAATGTGGAAACATGGCGACGGTGAAAATTTGTCCCACGAAAAGTTTCGTTTGCGCCGTCCGGCCTAGAACGTCCCAAAAAACGGCCTATGTCGTCGCGTCGCGCGCGCGCCGTCGGCACACCGTTTTCGCATTTCGGTGCATGGAATCAAAATTCCATCTCGACTATTCCTCCTTAAATGTGGAAACATGGCGACGGTGAAAATTTGTCCCACGAAAAGTTTCCGTTTGCGCCGTCCGTCCTAGAACGTCCCAAAAACGGCCTATGTCGTCGCGTCGCGCGCGCGCCGTCGTCACACCGTTTTTCGCATTCGGTGCATGGAATCAAAATTCCATCTCGACTATTCCTCCTTAAATGTGGAAACATGGCGACGGTGAAAATTTGTCCCACGAAAAAGTTTCGTTTGCGCCGTCCGGCCTAGAACGTCCCAAAAACGCCTATGTCGTCGCGTCGCGCGCGGCGCCGTCGGCACACCGTTTTCGCATTCGGTGCATGGAATCAAAATTCCATCTCGGACTATTCCTCCTTAAATGTGGAAACATGGCGACGGTGAAAATTTGCCCACGAAAAGTTTTCCGTTTGCGCCGTCCGGCCTAGAACGTCCAAAAACGGCCTATGTCGTCGCGTCGCGCGCACGCCGTCGGCACACCGTTTTCGCATTCGGTTGCATGGAATCAAAATTCCATCTCGACTATTCCTCCTTAAATGTGGAAACATGGCGACGGTGAAAATTTGTCCCACGAAAAGTTTCGTTTGCGCCGTCCGTCCTAGAACGTCCCAAAAACGGCCTATGTCGTCGCGTCGCGCGCGGCGCCGTCGGCACACCGTTTTCGCATTCGGTGCATTGGAATCAAAATTCCATCTCGACTATTCCTCCTTAAATGTGGAAACATGGCGACGGTGAAAATTTGCCCCACGAAAAGTTTTCCGTTTGGCGCCGTCCGGTCTAGAACGTTCCCAAAAACCGGGCCTATGTCGTCGCGTCGCGCGCGCGCCGTCGGCACACCGTTTTCGCATTCGGTGCATGGAATCAATATTCCATCTCGACTATTCCTCCTTAAATGTGGAAACATGGCGACGGTGAAAATTTGCCCCACGAAAAGTTTCCGTTTGCGCCGTCCGGCCATAGAACGTCCCAAAAAACGGCCTATGTCGTCGCGTCGCGCGCGCGGCCGTCGGCACACCGTTTTCGCATTCGGTGCATGGAATCAAAATTCCATCTCGACTATTCCTCCTTAAATGTGGAAACATGGCGACGGTGAAAATTTGCCCCACGAAAAGTTTTCCGTTTGCGCCGTCCGGCCTAGAACGTCCCAAAAACGGCCTATGTCGTCCGCGTCGCGCGCGCGCCGTCGGCACACACCGTTTTCGCATTCGGTGCATGGAATCAAAATTCCATCTCGACTATTCCTCCTTAAATGTGGAAACATGGCGACGGTGAAAATTTGTCCCACGAAAAGTTTCCGTTTGCGCCGTCCGGCCTAGAACGTCCCAAAAACGGCCTATGTCGTCGCGTCGCGCGCTGCGCCGTCGGCACACCGTTTTTCGCATTCGGTGCATGGAATCAAAATTCCATCTCGACTATTCCTCCTTAAATGTGGAAACATGGCGACGGTGAAAATTTGTCCCACGAAAAGTTTCCGTTTGCGCCGTCCGGCCTAGAACGTCCCAAAAACGGCGTATGTCGTCGCGTCCGCGCGCGGCGCCGTCGGCACAACCGTTTTCGCATTCGGTGCATGGAATCAAAATTCCATCTCGACTATTCCTCCTTAAATGTGGAAACATGGCGACGGTGAAAATTTGTCCCACGAAAAGTTTCCGTTTGCGCCGTCCGGCCTAGAACGTCCCAAAAACGGCCTATGTCGTCGCGTCGCGCGCGCGCCGTCGGCACACCGTTTTCGCATTCGGTGCATGGAATCAAAATTCCATCTCGACTATTCTCCTTAAATGTGGAAACATGGCGACGGTGAAAATTTGCCCCACGAAAAGTTTCCGTTTGCGCCGTCCGGCCTAGAACGTCCCAAAAACGGCCTATGTCGTCGCGTCGCGCGCACGCCGTCGGCACACCGTTTTCGCATTCGGTGCATGGAATCAAAATTCCATCTCGACTATTCCTCCTTAAATGTGGAAACATGGCGACGGTGAAAATTTGCCCCACGAAAAGTTTTCGTTTGCGCCGTCCGGCCAAGAACGTCCCAAAAACGGCCTATGTCGTCGCGTCGCGCGCGCGCCGTCGGCACACCGTTTTCGCATTCGGTGCATGGAATCAAAATTCCATCTCGACAATTCCTCCTTAAATGTGGAAACATGGCGACGGTGAAAATTTGTCCCACGAAAAAGTTTCCGTTTGCGCCGTCCGAGAACGTCCCAAAAACGGCCTATGTCGTCGCGTCGCGCGCGCGCCGTCGGCACACCGTTTTCGCATTCGGTGCATGGAATCAAAATTCCATCTCGACTATTCCTCCTTAAATGTGGAAACATGGCGACGGTGAAAATTTGCCCACGAAAAGTTTCCGTTTGCGCCGTCCGGCCTAGAACGTCCCAAAAACGGCCTATGTCGTCGCGTCGCGCGCGCCGTCGGCACACCGTTTTCGCATTCGGTGCATGGAATCAAAATTCCATCTCGACTATTCCTCCTTAAATGTGGAAACATGGCGACGGTGAAAATTTGCCCACGAAAAGTTTCCGTTTGCGCCGTCCTAGAACGTCCCAAAAACGGCCTATGTCGCCGCGCGCGTGCGCCGTCGGCACACCGTTTTCGCATTCGGTGCATGGAATCAAAATTCCATCTCGACTATTCCTCCTTAAATGTGGAAACATGGCGACGGTGAAAATTTGTCCACGAAAAGTTTCCGATTGCGCCGTCCGCCTAGAACGTCCCAAAAACGGCCTATGTCGTCGCGTCGCCGAGCGCCCGTCGGCACACCTTTTTCGCATTCGGTGCATGGAATCAAAATTCCATCTCGACTATTCCTCCTTAAATGTTGGAAAACATGGCGACGGTAGAAAATTTGCCCCACGAAAAGTTTCCGTTTGCGCCGTCCGGCAAGACGTCCCAAAAACGGCCTATGTCGTCGCGTCGCGCGCGCAGCCGTCGGGCACACCTTTTCGCATTCGGGTGCATGGAATCAAAATTCCATCTCGACTATTCCTCCTTAAAATGTGGAAACATGGCGACGGTGAAAATTTGCCCCTACGAAAAGTTTCCGTTTGCGCCGTCCGGCCTAGAACGTCCCAAAAACAGGCCTATGTCGTCGCGTCGCGCGCTGCGCCGTCGGCACACCGTTTCGCATTCGGTGCATGGAATCAAAATTCCATCTCGACATATTCCTCCTTAAATGTGGAAACATGGCGACGGTGAAAATTTGTCCCACGAAAAGTTTCCGTTTGCGCCGTCCTAGAACGTCCCAAAAACGGCCTATGTCGTCGCGTCGCGCGCGCGGCGGTTTTTCGCATTCGGTGCATGGAATCAAAATTCCATCTCGACTATTCCTCCTTAAATGTGGAAACATGGCGACGGTGAAAATTTGTCCCACGAAAAGTTTCCGTTTGCGCCGTCCGGCCTAGAACGTCCCAAAAACGGCCTATGTCGTCGCGTCGCGCGCCCGCGGCACACCGTTTTCGCATTCGGTGCATGGAATCAAAATTCCATCTCGACTATTCCTCCTTAAATGTGGAAACATGGCGACGGTGAAAATTTGTCCCACGAAAAGTTTCGTTTGCGCCGTCCCAGAACGTCCCAAAAACGGCCTATGTCGTCGCGTCGCGCGCGCCGTCGGCACACCGTTTTCGCATTCGGTGCATGGAATCAAAATTCCATCTCGACTATTCCTCCTTAAATGTGGAAACATGGCGACGGTGAAAATTTGCCCCACGAAAAGTTTCCGTTTGCGCCGTCCGGCCTAGAACGTTGCAAAAACGGTCTATGTCGCCGCGTCGCGTGCGCCGCCGTCGGCACACCGTTTTCGCATTCGGTGCATGGAATCAAAATTCCATCTCGACTATTCCGCCTTAAATGTGGAAACATGGCGACGGTGAAAATTTGTCCCACGAAAAGTTTCGTTTGCGCCGTCCGGCCTAGAACGTCCCAAAAACGGCCTATGTCGTCGCGTCGCGCGCGGGCCGTCGGCACAGCCGTTTTCGCATTCGGTGCATTGAATCAAAATTCCATCTCGACTATTCCTCCTTAAATGTGGAAACATGGCGACGTTGAAAATTTGTCCCACGAAAAGTTTCCGTTTGCGCCGTCCGTGCCTAGAACGTCCCAAAAACGGCCTAGGTCGTCGCGTCCCGCGCGCGCCCTCGGCTCACCGTTTTCCGCATTCGGTGCATGGAATCAAAATTCCATCTCGACTATTCCTCCTTAAATGTGAAACATGGCGACGGTGAAAATTTGCCCCACGAAAAGTTTCCGTTTGCGCCGTCCGGCCTAGAACGTCC
>CM030367.1:36052548-36089083 GCA_017893485.1 Hemerocallis citrina
ACTCGGGAGGCACTCGGCCTCTTCCGCCCGAATGTACTTCTCGCACCTTAGTAGAAGGTCGGCGAAGTTGTACGGGGGCTTCTTGGCAAGGGACGACCGGAGGTTGGAGTTTAGGACATTCGACTGGAACGCAACGGTCGCAACCGACTGGTCTAGGGAGGCGATGGACCTGACCTCTGCAGTGAATCTCCTCACATAGTCTCTCTGCTTTTCTGCCCTTTCCTGGCGCAGGTTGAGGAGTGAGAGGCTTGTCTTCTCTGCTCGCCTGCTACTCACAAAGTGAGTTATGAAGAGCGTTTCGAACTGCTCGAACGAGAAGATGGAAGAGGGGGCGAGCCTGGAGTACCATTCCCGAGCCGACCCCCTAAGGGTGGCGGGGAAGGTCTTGCAGAGCATGGCATCGGAAGCCTGATGAATCAGTATTAAAGTCTTGAAGCTTTCGACGTGATCAACTGGGTCGGACTCCCCTGAGTACGTTTCAAACTGCGGAGGTTTGAAACCCCTCGATATGGGGGCCTCCATGATCGTCCGAGAGAAGGGGGGTCTGCTGGGACGGACGGTCCCTGCTCTAGACTCCTCCTCTTTATCCATACGGCCGATGCGCCTCTCCACCTCGTGGAGACGACGGTAGAGGGCATCGTCCCTCCGCTGGTAATCATATGATCCCCGGGACTCTTCTTCATAGGAAGGGGAGCGGGGACTGCGGCGCCGGTAATCCTGGGATCGATGAGGACTGTGAGGGTGCTGTTGCTGACTGGGAGCCGGGAGAGGACTTCTGGATCGGTGGCGAGGACTGGGAACCCGTGGAGGTGTTGGAACCCTCTGGGCATTGTGGTTGTTGGGACGCTGGTTGAGCGCCTGCAGGACAGTCTCCTGGAATTGTAGGAATTCGGCATGAGTGATCGGTGCCTCATTGTTCCTCGGATGACGTCGATCCGCAGGGGAATGTGGCCCCCTCCTACGGCGCTCGGGAGATGCCGCTCGGCCCCGTCGGTCTGGAGACCTCCTACCGTCTCGGTGACGGGGAGATCGGTCACCGTGATGCTGGCGGGAAGCTCCCTCTCGGGCCCGCCTCTCATCTAGGTGAGTGCGAAGGTCCTCATCCTTTTGGCGGTTCAAAACGGTGTTGCAGAGGTCGGGGTGATGAGAAGCCATTGAATCCGAGGAGGCATTATGAACCGAGACATGGTCTGGATTTAGGGGTTGTTTCTGCCTCCGCCCGTTATGGCCGGAAGGGCCATTGGGGGGTTGTTGTTTGGGAGGAGAAGGTTGACCCTGTTGGACAGGGGGAGGAAGTTCAGGCTGTGGAGCAGGATTGACAGGGACTTCCTCTGTCTGATCGGCGGGATTGGGTCCGCGGTTGGACCCTCTAGATCTGACCTTTTTTGAAGGCATGGTTGGAGGAGGGCTAGTCGACGAAGAAGAAATGGAGGCTATTCGTGTTCGGTTCCCACAGACGGCGCCAATCTGTTACCGCTGATTTCGGTGTGGGGGTAAACAGATGAGATTTATGAGTTCGTAGGAAACCTGAATAGCTGATCCAAGCTTTCTTGCTCCTACCGCTACCTGCAAGGAAGTGCGATACACCGGGGTTGATTCCGGCGACGCACCCTCCGACGCTTTTGTCAGTAACGAGTGATATGATTAAGAAAGAGCTTAGTTGGAAAAAAAGTGATTACCTCGTTACAGTGGTAGGGGGGAGGTATTTATAGTCGCCAGAGGAGTGATTAGGGACCTGATTTCCTGTGTAACTGCCAGGAGTAAAATCCTCACAGTTTGTTTAGGAATCTAATCCCTGATTCCTGGTGAGAGCAAATCAGGCCCATTGACTTGGTCAGATCAGTGGCCCTGATTTGCCTCTTGTTGGTCTGGGTTCGCCTCGGGTCGGGACCCGTACCCAATTGGAGTGGATCCGTTTGCGGGTGAGAAGGGGATCCAATACCCGGTTCGGACCCATTTGTATGCGAAATTACCGTTTTACCCCCGAGCTTCAAGATTCGCGCCCAATCTGGACGGTTCTGATTTAACCCCATTTTTAGCC
Organism: Hemerocallis citrina; assembly: GCA_017893485.1. Taxonomy (NCBI): domain Eukaryota; kingdom Viridiplantae; phylum Streptophyta; class Magnoliopsida; order Asparagales; family Asphodelaceae; genus Hemerocallis; species Hemerocallis citrina. The sequence continues at coordinate 36,054,590 of CM030367.1, forward strand.
ATATCAGTTGTCATTTGTAAAAACCTGTAATTTGTAGACATTCAACCATCTAATGTGAACCATTTATTTTTAATTGGGAGTTATATTAACCATTTTAGTTACCATAATACCCTCAAACTTGAAATTTATTTATGACATAATTATTTACAAAAGTGTCATTCATATAAATAAAAATTTGTGCCACTAGGGATAATTTGTAAATAGTATGGATGAGAAAAGAGAGATCTCAAATTCGTAAGAGCATCCACAGTCGTTTTTCTCATATGTTAAAAAATGGCAGTTACAGTAATAGCAAATAAACCTGTTTGCTGCAGTGGTCGTTTGCTATATGTTTCTCATTTTTTAGAAAATAAGCGAGCGACGGTATATGTTATACCGTCTCATCGTTTAAAAATAAATTTTAAAAAGTTAATTACTTATTAACTATTAAACTATATTAATTAAATAAATTAAATAATATAATAATAACTAAACCTAATTAAAAACTAACTAAACCTATTTATATCCACCTAACCTACCCACTAAACCTATTAAAGTATATAAACTGTAGATTTGGTCAGCCGGAATAACATATGCCGGCCGGTATATGTTATACCGTCTGACCCGGTATAACATATACCAGCCGGTATATGTTATACCGTCTGACCTTTTTAATTTTTTTAATTTTTTTAATTTTTTTTTAGAATAAATCTGACCGTTGGATTGGGAAAAAAATTTTAAAAAAAAATATATACGTGGGCCGGTATAACATATACCGGACGGTATATGTTATACCGTCTGACCCACTTAAAAAAAAAATAAAAATTAATAAGACGGTATAACATATACCGGACGGTATATGTTGTACCGTCTTTCAAAATTTGAGAATCGCTATTCTGTTTCTCATATATGAGAAACGAATATAGCAGATTTGCTAAAAAATGGCAAAATAGAAAACTACTGCAGCAATCGATTTGCTATAAAATGGCAATTTGTCAAATATAAGAAACCACTGTGGATGCTCTAACTAGATTATGTCTTATTATTTTCTAAAAAAAGTTATTATTAGTTATTAGTTATTGTTAACCCGACACACAAAATTAAAGACAAACTTGATTGAACAACCAAGGTGCCTTTCTGCAATTTACCTAACCAGAGGTCCAGAACCCAATATACAAATCCCTTTTTATTTTCAATGTAACGGCTATATATGGGCATTTTCGATCCATACCAACAAATTTCAAAAGAGGAAGAGGAAGGAGGGAATATCTCTCTCTCTTATTTTAGTTCCAACGCCTCTCTCTCTCTCTTCTCCACTCTCACTCAAACCCTAAATTCCCAAATTTGATCAATCAATCCAATCTCAAATCCAAATCCAAGAAGCATCAGAAGAAGAAGAACAATCTCGAAGCAATGAGCGATTTATTCGGATCACTTCGCCGTTCGATCTACTTCCGTGCAAACCCTATCTCCGACGATGCCCCAAACGGCGGATTCACCGAAAAGATCGGATCTTGCTTGAGAAAGTCGAGGGTCGGCATCGGCAATTTGGGGATAGGGTTTCTCCCCAAACTGCCGTCTTCATCCCCTCCAACTCGCCCCATCATCGAAGAGGGCGAGGAGGACACCCCTCCGATCCGATGGCGGAAGGGGGAACTGATCGGGTCCGGCACTTTCGGGCACGTCTACATGGGCATGAATCTCGACTCCGGAGAGCTTCTTGCCATCAAACAGGTGATCATTTTCAACATAACCGTTATTTTATCGTATTTTTGTTTGTTATGATTTAGGGTTTTGATTGGGGAGGTTTATTGGGATTTTGCAGGTGTTAATCGGAGCGAATTGCTCGTCGAAGGAGAAAGCCCAAGTCAGAATCTTGCTCACAAAGAACCCTTCTTTTGTTTTTTTGTTTTTTTTAAAATTACTTTTTGCAGTTTCTTGAATTTTGTAATTTGATTGTGGGTGATAGGCGCATATAAGAGAGTTCGAGGAGGAAGTGAAGCTTCTCAAAAACCTTTCCCATCCTAATATTATGGTGAGTATCGTTGAATTCACCTCTTTATGCTTTTTGTGTGAAGAGATGGATGATTTTTTGGGGTTTTCGTTAACAGAGATATTTGGGGACTGCAAGAGAGGATAACACATTGAATATATTGTTGGAAATTGTTCCTGGTGGGTCTATATATTCGTTGCTCGGGAAATTCGGGTCGTTTCCGGAGTCGGTGAGTAATTTGGATTAAGTTTCAGTTTCGGTTTTGGTTTCTTAAGCAGATTAAGTATTTTTCTGATACATGCTAATAATACTCTTTTTGTTTCCTGCCTTCTCAATAGGTTATGATAACATACACAAAACAGTTGTTGCAGGGGCTAGAATACCTTCACCGTAATAGAATCATTCATAGGGATATAAAGGCATGCATTTTCACCTTTTATATTGTTGATTGCATATAGATTAAGCTTCTGCCTTTATCATTCCCTATAAAATTTTTAAATGGTGTGAAATTTCAGGGGGCAAACATTCTTGTTGATAACAAAGGATGCATAAAGCTTGCAGATTTTGGAGCATCCTAGAAAGTTGCTCAGCTGGTATATATGCAAAAATCATTTTATCTCCCTTTTCCATAGTAAAGTGCATATCAGATGTGGACCATATTTTCATGTCCATCTTGTCTCTCATCGTTAAATATTGAATTTGTTAAATTTCAGGCAACTATGAATGCTGCCAAATCAATGAAGGGCACTCCATATTGGATGGCACCAGAAGTAATTGTGCAAAGCGGGCATAGTTTGTAAGTATTGAACATTGTCCCTTATATGTCAATTTTTTACATGTTGCAACAAATTCTGCAGACAACTAGCATAGAACAGTTTTTTTTAATTTATTTATATTTATTTCTTTATTTTTATTTCTTTGGGGGGGGGGGGGGGGGGGGGGGGGGGGTTAGCCTCCATATTATGTAACCTTGGTGTCAATCAGATTTATGATGGATGGAGTATCCTTATGTTCGTAGCTGATATCAGACAAAATGACCATCATTGATAATTTTAACATATTCAAAGTGTTTCAAACACCATCCATCTACTTAAAGTAGTATACCTAATACTTGAACAGTAAAGGAACTCGCACTCTTGTCATACAATGAAATGGATAATTCAATAGAATTCACATACAAGTATGAGAGCTATATCAACCACAATTTAACATTTATGGAGAACCTTTGTGGTTGATAAGTGATAGCTTTTGAACAATATGAGTGTATATTTCAGATCAATCACATTATTGTTATATTTCATGTGAGATGCTAGCATATGAGTTTATATATTAACTAAACAATGACAATGTTATTATAATTCATGTGAAATGCTATAACAACAATGTTATGTGAAGCAAACATGTCAGGTCAGACACTACATGCTAGTGATATTGATGCTGCAAATGTCGTTTCCTTCTTTTGGCCCATCCAATGCTAAATGGCCATGGCAACTAACATATGGGGATAAATTTAGAGCAATGTTTTAATTTAATATTATTTTATTATTTGAACCTGTGAGGGTAAAATGAGTACGACAAGTAAGAAGAAAATAATTAATTGACTTACTACTTGAACCTAAATTTATAAACTTAACAATAATTATTGATTTGATGAAAGTTAATAGATAGGAAGGAATAAATTGAATAAGTGAATGACTTACTTCACTTACTGATGTAAACTTAACCCTAAGTAGAGAAATTTTCAAAAATATCAAAAGATCAAGTTTACCAACAAGTAATGTAGATTAAATTAGAAATTAAAACTATTAAATATTAATTGGTTTGATGGATGTTCAAGATAATGAGATAAGTATAACAAGCCCAATTAAAATTAATCCTAACAATCAATAATTATATCTCTGCATTCTTAGCAAGTAAAATATGCAATATTGATTTGCACTCTAATTAGCAAGTAGAAGCACACACTCTCAATATTTGTGGACGACAGATAATTCAGATAATATTTGTGGACGACAGATAATTCAGATGGAGTATTCTTATGTTCGTAGCTGATATCAGACAAAATAACCATCATTGATAATTTTAACATATTCAAAGTGTTTCAAACGCCATCCATCTACTTAAAGTAGTATACCTAATACTTGAACAGTAAAGGAACTCGCACTCTTGTCATACAGTGAAATGGATAATTCAATAGAATTCACATACAAGTATGAGAGCTATATCAACCACAATTTAACATTTATGGAGAACCTTTGTGGTTGATAAGTGATAGCTTTTGAACAATATGAGTGTATATTTCAGATCAATCACATTATTGTTATATTTCCTGTGAGATGCTAGCATATGAGTTTATATATTAACTAAACAATGACAATGTTATTATAATTCATGTGAAATGCTATAACAACAATGTTATGTGAAGCAAGCATGTCAGATCAGACACTACATGCTAGTGATATTGATACTGCAAATGTCGTTTCCTTCTTTTGGCCCATCCAATGCTAAATGGCCATGGCAACTAACCTATGGGGATAAATTTAGAACAATGTTTTAATTTAATATTATTTTATTATTTGAACCTGTGAGGGTAAAATGAGTACGACAAGTAAGAAGAAAGTAATTAATTGACTTACTACTTGAACCTAAATTTATAAACTTAACAATATTTATTGATTTGATGAAAGTTAATAGATAGGAAGGAATAAATTGAATAAGTGAATGACTTACTTCACTTACTGATGTAAACTTAACCCTAAGTAGAGAAATTTTCAAAAATATCAAAAGATCAAGTTTACCAACAAGTAATGTAGATTAAATTAGAAATTAAAACTATTAAATATTAATTGGTTTGATGGATGTTCAAGAAATGAGATAAGTATAACAAGCCCAATTAAAATTCAATCCTAACAATCAATAATTATATCTCTGCGTTCTTAGCAAGTAAAATATGCAATATTGATTTGTACTCTAATTAGGAAGTAGAAGCATACACTCTCAATATTAGTGGACGACAGATAATTCAGATAATATTCTAAAGATGATAAGCAGAATCACAAATACTGGAAAGTGGAAAGAAGTTACTAGTGTGAGCAAAGAGGGGTGATCGGGGCCAGCTGCGATGGGCTGCAGTGGTGTAGTAGCGAAGGAGACAAGAGGGGTGGCTGACGGTAAGCGCAAGGGCATTGACCGTATGGGAGGCGTCAGTGTTGGATGTGGCAGTGGCGGCGGGAGGCCGTCAGGGCAAGAGTCGTTGGTGGGGTTAGGGCAGTAATGGTGAGGAAGAAAAGAGGGGATTTAGGGTTGGGGTTTAATGAGGATTTGGGGGAGTTTGGAGTAGGGGAGGTTCGGTGGGAGGAGGGGATGAAAGGATTGGTCGGGTGGTGAGAGAGATGGCGATGGTGGTCGAGTGGTGAGGGAGAGGGGGCGATAGTGTTCGAGTGGTGAGGGAGAGGCGACGAAGGTGGGCGAGTGGTGGGTTTCGGGATTCAATCAAGAAGAAGAAGAAAGAGAAGGGGGGTGGCGGCTGTGAAGGGTAGGGTAGGGTTTATCACAAACCCTAATCGTATCTTAATGTCTCACACAAGAAGAGATAATTGAAGAACACAAACTCAAATCACAATAATTTTTTAACTCAATAATCAAAGCATTATTTTTTCCCCATTAATCTATGCTCAAAACAAATCTCAATACAAATTTTCAAAATATTCTACTGCAGAAAATAAATGGTACAAATTGCAAAACAACTACATATGGCAAAAATTGCCAAAACAAATATAATAGAACAGTCATCCTAGACGATGCCTGCGTTGATAGAAGCGCCCGAATCATCTTGAATCGATGTTCTCATCACTTACACCCCATATGTTTCTGATTTAAACAAAACTAGGGCCAACAGAAAAAGTGCCAATTACTTCACCCATACATCACCCATATAGTAGCTATCGAATGCTACAAATTAGGTTATATAGGGTTGCTTCAGGAGACAAGAAGCCAAATGAATAATTTTAGATTTTAAGACTTGATTTTTCAAATATACTTTTTCTCCTTTGCACACAAAATGAAACTACAGTAAACATTTTTATGCTTAGCACATTAATTAGAGGAAACTTGGAATTTTACCACAAAGATAAACGTACATATTGAGCATATGACTAACTTTTGTATGTTTAAGGATGCAAAATTATAATACACTTTGGTATGACCAATGAAAGATTTTGAATGTGTATGAGATTATTATTTAAATTCAATGCATCAAGACTTGGTTCATACAATATGCTTACAAATTCCAAACAAACTTTAATTGTTTTTCTTGGTTGCTAGAATGTCATGGTGAGGATTAGGGTGTGCAACCTTCTAGGAATTTCAACTACGAGTTATGGAGTATGTATTTGGAGTCCAATAGTGATGATACGTGAAGAATGAAGATGAATGCTTACAAAATCCAAACAAACTTTAATTGTTTTTCTTGGTTTCTAGATTCTTATGGTGAGGATTAGGGTGCACTAAAGATGAATGGTTATGGTTAAAGTTGCCTTAGTTCAACCTTCTAGTAATTTCAACTACGAGTTATGCAGGAAGTATTTGGAGTCTAATAGTGATGACACATGAGAGCTAAGCAATCAAAATCGGTTTTTGGAACTAATCGGTCTAGGTCCTATTACCAATTTATCACCAATCAATCGCTGATTAATTGGCGACTAATTCCTATTTTAACTGCGTAGTGTGAGAGTCATTGTAGACGGTTAGGTGGATTGTCAAATACACATGAAAATGTATAGGTTTTAGGTAAGTTGAAGATGGTGAATGCTAGAATTAAGTCTTTCTTGAAGCGACTTCTTTCTTGATCTCTACTACTATAATGGGAGAACCCCTTAGTGTAATTTGTCCTCAACCCAAATATTTTCGAAAGTGGACCAGTTATGGACTAACTTTGGTAAATATTTTCAACCCAAATGTTTTCGAAACTGGACCAGTTATGGACCAACTTTGGTAAATATTTTCGAAAGTGGACCAGTTTGGTAAATATTTTTCACAGTGGATCAGTTTGGAAATTATTTTCTTTTTACCCTTTTCATTATCCCTTCAATTTTTTCCCGTGCACGTGTGCACGTGTATTATCCCTACAATTTTTTCCACGTGCACGTGTGCACGTGTGCACGTGTATGATACTAGTTTATTTAAATATAATAGGTTGTGATTTGATTTATTTTTATTTTTATGGAAAAGCCTTTATGACTTGTTCAAAACCAATATATTGCTCAATAACAAGAAAAAGCAATCGATGAATTTTCTCATCTATATATTTTGAAGATAGAAAAATAATTAATATTATTGACCATTTGATTTAGAGAAACAATGAATCTTTAACTAGCAAAGAGAAATGTCATTATGCTAACATAATTTGATACTGTTAACCATCTTTCGTGGAGTTGGAAATTTTCTTTGTGAGGAATTTGTTTGTCAAATGGCTTACTGTTCTAAATCTAATGGTGAAAAGAATTCCTTTTATAGCAAAAAGTAGCCTTGAAAAATATAAGAAAAGATGCCATGATATTTTCTTAATAGCATAATGCAGAAGCCTCTTAGTAACACTACCGATATTTTCTTGAAGGAAAATCTTTGGTCTATCGTAGTGAAAGAAAGATTGATTAGAAAAAGAAAGACAATTTTCACCATGTCATGGTGAACGAAAGGGTGAGCACTAAAAGAAAGAGAAGTTTCACCAAGGAGGAAGATAAACGATTTTTATTTAAAAATCATTTGAAGGGGACATCTCTGATAGTGTCAACTTCAATAGTTTCTTAGAGATGATTTCCATCGATTCTAGATGGACCAATAACATGTTATAACTTATTTAGGGTGTTGTCTTGATGTTGGAAGGCCTTAGCGGTTCTGTTAAGCGGAGAGTCAGTTTAATTTTGGATTAACTAAGTGAAATGACCTAGAGCGTAATTGATGGAGTTTTTATATATTTGTGACAGACAAGTTTAAGGCAGTTTAGCATGCATAAGTGTCCTTTGGATGGGAATTTGATTTGGTGGGGGATGGAAGGATAATTATGATTTGGGATATTGGATTGAAAGATGAATATTGGAAATTTCATCTTTCATTTCAGATAGAAATTGCCTTACGTATGAAGATCAAAACATCACTAAAATCTCGTTGCTTGCATAAGTGGTGTTACCTTCATTATTGGACACTATTCTGGTTTGTAGTACTTGGTGCAGAGTTCAATCGCAAAGTCGCTACAATAGTAAGTACAATCGCGACGTCGCTACAATAGCTTTAGGCATATACCTAAGCACTTTCTTATACCAGGGAAAACAATCTCATCTATCATGCAACTATATTTTCATAGTTCCCTAGCAACTAGCCTCATCTACTTCCGAATTCCAATGGTCACCTTAAGTATTAAGCTTTTTTTATTATTAATTTACTAAAATAATGGATTGAAAACTTGACATGATAACTATATCCTATTGATAAATTTAAAGCCATGAGTTGCTCGTTGAACACGGTAAAGGAAGCAAAATAATGAAGGACTTGATCTTATTGATTATAACTAAAGAAGCTCATTGAATTCATTGTTGCATACCAATGTCTTCAAGGGTGTGTTGGGTTTAATGTATTGCATACTTATTCGGTGTGAAGGAATGATGGTGATACGAGTAGAGGGTTCGAAGTGAGGGATCGAAGCAGAAGAAATCTGCCAAGCAGCAACAACAAACAAAGAGAGCAGCAGTCAACTAAAGAAGCTCATTGAATTCATTGTTGCATACCAGTTTCATCAAGGGTGTGTTGGGTTTAATGTCTCACTGAATTCATTGTCAACTAAAGAAGCTCATTGAATTCATTGTTGCATACCAGTTTCATCAAGGGTGTGTTGGGTTTAATGTCTTGCATACTTATTCGGTGTGAAGGGAAGATGGTGATACGAGTAGAGGGTTCGAAGCGAGGGATCGAAGCAGAAGAAATCTGCCAAGCAACAACAACAAACAGAGAGAGCAGTAGTCAACTGCTGCCTCTCGGGTCTGGGAAGACTCGAGTACAGTCGACCGTCCATTGGACAATCGACTGTGATGCGCGAAACATGTTTTGGGTCGGGTCTAGGGGATTCGTGTGAAGCCCAACTTCGTCTCAGGTTAGATCGTACGACTCTAATTGTATGTTTATCTCTTTAGTATACACATGAGATGATTATTGTATCAAGATATCTAAACTAGGGTTTTCTCTAGATCTATATATTCATTGTAACAACTTCAAGAACGATATGATTCTATAAGTGCCGAATAGAAGAAGATTCATCTGAGAGGTGAGAGATTTCTCCATTGTAAACAATAAGTGGTTTCAGTTAGGCTTGAGAGAGCCATGTATATTTTGAGGTAACGTTTTTCCCAATTGCATGCTCGGAACCACTTTTGCTCGGATTTGGCTCCAGCGACGTGGCAACAACATAGACGTCCGATCTTGATCACAACCAATTAACAAGACGACGTTCTCCCATTTTCACGTTCGGAGCTACGTTTGCTCGGAATTGGCTCAGTGGGACCGGGCTCGATCTGAGCTGTTGGAACTTGATCCAGCTCGAGGACCCGATATGAGCCAACAGATCTTGATCAAGTGCGATTTTTGAGGCAACAATTTTCCACACTTTCACGCTCGGAGCCACGTTTGCTCAGATTTGGCTCCGTGGGATGTGGCTCAATCAGAGCCGTTGGATCTTGATCGACTGCGATTTTTTGAGGTAATATTTTCCCACACTTACACGCACGGAGCCACATTTGCTTGGATTTGGCTTCCAGGGTCCGAGGGACGTGGCTGAATCTGAGCCGTTGGATTTTGTTTGAGCGCGATTTTTGAGGCAACATTTTCCCACACTTACACGCTCGGAGCCACGTTTGCTTGGATTTGGCTACGTGGGACGTGCTCAATCTGAGCCGTTGGATCTTGATCGAGCGCAATTATTTGGGCAACGTTTTTCCACACTTTCTCGCTCGGAGCTACGTTTGCTCGGATATGTCTCCAAGGGATGTGGCAAAATCTGAGCCATTAGATATTGATCGAGCGCGATTTTTAGGCAACGTTTTGCCAATTTCATGCTCGGAGCCACGTTTGGTCGGATTTTGCTCCGAGGGGCGTGGCAACACCAGAGTCGTTTGATCTTCATCACGGGCGATAAACGCGACGAACTTTTCTCTATTTTCACGTTCGGAGCCACGTTTGCTCGGATTTAACCCCGAGCAACGTGGCTCGATTTGTGCTGTCTGATCTTGATCAAGCATTATTTTTGAGGCCACGTTTTTTCACACTTTCACGCTCGGAGCCACTTTTTCTCAGATTTGGCTCCGAGGGACGTGGCTCGATCTGAGCCGTTGGATCTTGACCGAGAGTGATTTTGGAGGCCACATTTTCCACACTTGCACGGAGCCACGTTTGCTCGGATTTGGCTACAAGGGACGTGGCTCAATCTGAGCCGTTAGATCTTGATCGAGCACGATTTTTGAGGCAATGTTTTTCCACGCTTTCACGCTCGGTGCCACGTTTGCTCGGATTTGGCTCCAAGGAAAGTGGCTCAATCTGAGCTGTTGGATCTTGATCGAGCGTGATTTTTGAGGCAACATTTTCCCACACTTTCACGCTCGGAGCCACGTTTGCTCAGATATGTCTCCGAGGGACGTGACTCAGTCTGAGCCGTTGGATATTGATCGAGCGCGAATTTTAAGGCAACATTTTTGCAAATTTCATGCTCGAGCAACGTTTGGTCGGGTTTTGTTCCGAGGGACGTGGCAACACCAGAGCCGTCTGATCTTCATCACGGGCGATTAACGCGATGAACTTTTTCCTATTTTTACGTTTGGAGCCACGTTTGGTCGGATTTGACTCCGAGCGACGTTGCTCGATCTGAGCCGTCGGATCTTGATCAAGCATAATTATTTAGGCCACGTTTTCCACAGTTTCACGCTCGGAGCCACGTTTGCTCAGATTTGGCTCCGAGGGACGTGGCTGAATCTGAGCCGTTGGATCTTGATCGAGCGCGATTTTTGAGGCAACATTTTTCCACACTTACACGCTCGGAGCCACGTTTGCGTGGATTTGGCTACGAGGGACGTGCTCAATTTGAGTCGTTGGATCTTGATCGAGCGCGATTATTTAGGCAACGTTTTTCCACACTTTCACGCCCGGAGCCATATTTGCTCGGATATGTCTCCAAGGGATGTGGCTCAATCTGAGCCATTAGATATTGATCGAGCGCGATTTTTAGGCACCGTTTTTTGCCAATTTCATGCTCGTAGCCAAGTTTGGTCGGATTTTGCTCCGAGGGGCGTGGCAACACCAGAGCCGTCTGATCTTCATCACGGCCGATTAATGCGATGAACTTTTTCCTATTTTCACGTTCGGAGCCATGTTTGCTCGGATTTGTCTCCGAGCAACGTGGCTTGATTTGAGCCGTCGGATCTTGATCAAGCATAATTTTTGAGTTCACGTTTTGTCACACTTTCACGCTCAGAGCCACTTTTCCTCAGATTTGGCTCCGAGGGACTTGGCTCGATTTGAGCCGTTGGATCTTGACCGAGCGTGATTTTGGAGGCCACATTTTCCCACACTTATTCGCATGGAGCCACGTTTGCTCGGATTTGGCTACGAGGGACGTGGCTCAATCTGAGCCGTCGGATCTTAATCGAGTGCGATTTTTGAGGCAACGTTTTTTAAACGCTTTCACGCTCGGTGCCACGTTTGCTCGGATTTGGCTCCAAGGGAAGTGGCTCAATCTGAGCCGTTTGATCTTGATCGAACTTGATTTTTGATGCAACATTTTCCTACACTTACACGCACGGAGCCAAGTTTGCTCTGATTTGGCTACGCGGGACGTGGCTCAATCTGTGCCATTGGATCTTGATCGAGCGCGATTATTTAGGCAATATTTTTCCACACTTTCACGCTCGAAGCCACGTTTGCTCGGATATGTCTCCAAGGGACGTGGCTCAATCAGAGCCGTTGGATCTTGATCAAGCGCGATTTTTTGAGGCAACATTTTCCCACATTTACACACACGGAGACGTTTGCTTGGATTTGGCTTCGAGGGACGTGGCTCGATCTGTGCCGTCGGATCTTTGATCGAGCGCAATTTTTGAGGCAACGTTTTTCCATACCTTCACGCTCGGAGCCAGGTTTGCTTGGATTTTGCTCTGAGGGACGTGGCAACACCTGAGCCGTCCAATCTTCATCACGGGCGATTAACGGGACGAACTTTTCCCCATTTAGACATCATTTTTCCACACTTTCATGCTCGGAGCCATGTTTGCTCGGATTTGGCACCGAGGTTCGTGGCTCAATCTGAGCCATTGGATCTTGATCATGCACTATTTTTTAGGCCACATTTTCCCACACTTACTCGCATGGAGCCATGTTTGCTCGAATTTGGCTACGAGGGATGTGGCTCAATCTGTGCCGTGGGATCTTGATCGAGCGCAATTTTTGAGGTAACATTTTTCCCCTCTTTCACGCTCGGAGCCACGTTTGCTCGGATTTGGCTCCGAGGGACGTGGCTCAATCTGAGCCGTTGGATCTTGATCGAGCACGATTTTTGAGGCAACATTTCTCCACACTTACACGCCCGGAGCAACGTTTGCTCGGATTTGGCTCCCGAGGACTCGGGTTGATTGGAGCCAACAGATCTTTGATCAAGTGCGATTTTTTAGGCAACGTTTTTTGACACTTTAACGCTCGAAGCCACGTTTGCTCGGATTTGGCTCCGTGGGACATGGCTCAATCAGAGCCATTGGGTCTTGATCAAGTGCGATTTTTGAGGCAATGTTTTTCCACACTTTCACGCTCGGAGCCACGTTTGCTCGGATTTGGCTTCGAGGGACGTGGCTCAATCTGAGCCGTTCGATTTTGATCGAGCGCGATTTTTTAGGCAACATTTTTCCCACACTTACAAGCTCAGTGCCACGTTTACTTGGATTTGGCTCTGAGGGACGTGGCTTAATCTAAGACGGTCGATCTTGATCGAGCGCGATTTTTGAGACAACGTTTTAACCAATTTCACGCTCGGAGCCACATTTGTTCGGATTTGGCTGTGAGGGACGTGGCTCAATCTGAACCGTTGGATCCTGATCGAGCATTATTTTTTAGGCAACTTTTTTCCACAGATTCACGCTCGGAGCCACGTTTGCACAGATTTGGCTCCGAGGGACATGGCTCAATCTTAGCCATTGGATCTTGACGAGCGCGATTTTTGAGGCAACGTTTTTCCCAATTTCACGGTCGGAACCACTTTTGCGCGGATTTGGATTCGAGTGACGTGGCAACACCATCGACATCTGATCTTGATCACAACCGATTAATAAGACGAAGTTCTCTCATTTTCACGTTCGGAGCCACGTTTGCTCGAAATTGGCTCCGTGAGACCGGGCTCGATCTGAGCTATTGGATCTTGATCGAGCCTGTTTTTTTAGACAATGTTTTTCCACACTTTCACGCTCAGAGCCACGTTTGCTCGGATTTGGCACCGAGGTACGTGGATAAATCTGAGCCGTTGGATCTTGATCGTGCATGATTTTTGAGGCCACATTTTCCCACACTTACTCGCACGGAGCCACGTTTGCTCGGATTTGGCTACGAGAGACGTTGCTAAAAAATTATGCTTGATCAAGATCCGACGGCTCAAATCGAGCCACGTTGCTCGGAGTCAAATCCCAGGAAACGTGGCTCCGAACGTGAAAATAGGGAAAAGTTCGTCGCGTTAATCGCCCGTGATGAAGATCATACGGCTCTGGTGTTGCCACGCCCCTCGGAGCAAAATCCGACCAAACGTGGCGCCGACAACGAAATTGGCAAAAACGTTGCCTAAAAATCGCGCTCGATCAATATCTAATGGCTCGGATTGAGCCACATCCCTTAGAGCCAAATTCGAGCAAACGGGCCGCCGAACGTGAAAGCGTGGAAAAACGTTGCCTTAAAAATCGCGCTAGATCAAGATTCGACGGCTCAGATTGACACGTCCCTCGTTGGCAAATCTGTGCAAACGTAGCTCCCAACGTGAAAATGGGGAAAAGTTCATTGCGTTAATCGGATATGTCTCCAAGGGATGTGGCTCAGTCTGAGCCATTGGATATTGATCGAGCGCGAATTTTTAGGGAACGTTTTTGCAAATTTTATGCTCGAGCCACGTTTTGGTCGGATTTTGTTCTGATGGATGTGGCAACACCAGAGCCGTCCGATCTTCATCACGGGCGATTAACGCGATGAACTTTTCCCTATTTTCACGTTCGGAGCCACGTTTCCTGGGATTTGACTCCGAGCAACGTGGCTCGATTTGAGCCGTCGGATCTTGATCAAGCATAATTTTTGAGGCCACGTTTTTTCACACTTTCACGCTCGGAGACACTTTTTCTCATATTTGGCTCCGAGGGACGTGGCTCGATCTGAGCCGTTGGATCTTAACCGAGCGTGATTTTGGAGACCTCATTTTCCCACACTTACTTGCACGGAGCCACGTTTGCTCGGATTTGGCTACGAGGGACGTGGCTCAATCTGAGCCGTCGGATCTTAATCGAGCACGATTTTTGAGGCAACGTTTTTCCATGCTTTCACGCTCGGTGCCACGTTTGCTCGGATTTGGCTCCAAGGGAAGCGGCTCAATCAGAGCTTTTGGATCTTGATCGAGCGCAATTTTTGAGGCAACATTTTCCCACACTTACACGCTCGGAGGCACGTTTGCTTGGATTTGGCTACGAGGGTCGTGGCTCAATCTGAGCCATTGGATCTTGATCGAGCGCGATTATTTAGGCAACATTTTTCCGCATTTCACGCTCGAAGCCACGTTTGCTCGGATGTCTCCAAGGGACGTGGCTCAGTTTGAGACATTGGATATTGATCGAGTACGAATTTTTAGGCAACGTTTTTGCAAATTTCATGCTCGAGCCACGTTTTGTCGGATTTTGTTCCGAGGGACGTGGCAACACCAGAGCCGTCTGATCTTCATCACGGGCAATCACCGCGACGAACTTTTCCCTATTTTCACATTCGGAGCCACGTTTGCTCGGATTTGACTCCGAACAACGTGGCTCGATTTGAGCCGTCGGATCTTGATCAAGCATAATTTTTGAGGCCACGTTTTTTCACACTTTCACGCTCGGAGCCAGTTTTTCTCAGATTTGGCTCCGAGGGACGTGGCTCGATCTAAGCCGTTGGATCTTGATCGAACGTGATTTTTGATGCAACCTTTTCCCACACTTACACGCACGGTGCCAAGTTTGCTCGGATTTGGCTCCGGAGGACGTGGCTCGATATGAGCCAACAGATCTGAATCAAGCACGATTTTGACGCAACGTTTTTCAACACTTTCACGCTCGGAGCCACGTTTGCTCGGATTTGGCTTGGGATGTGGCTCAATCAGAGCCGTTGGATCTTGATCGAGCGCGATTTTTTTAGGCAACATTTTCCCACACTTACACGCACGGAGCTACGTTTGCTCGGATTTGGCTTCGAGGGACGTGGCTCGATCTGTGCCGTCGGATCTTGATCGAGCGCAATTTTGGAGGCAACGTTTTTCCACACTTTCCGCTCGGAGCCACGTTTGCTTGGATTTTGCTCTGAGGGACGTGGCAACACCAGAGCCGTCTAATCTTCTTCACGGGCGATTAACATGACGAACTTTTTCCCATTTTCACGTTGGGAGCTACGTTTGCTCGGATTTGGCTACGACGGAAGTGGCTCAATCTGAGCCGTAGGATCTTGATCTAGCGCGATTTTTGAGGCAATGTTTTTCCACGCTTTCACGCTCGGTGCCACTTTTGCTCAGGATTTGGCTCCAAGGGAAGTGGCTCAATCTGAGCCGTTGGATCTTTTATCGAGCGCGATTTTTGCGCCAACATTTTCCTACACTTACACGCTCGGAGGCACGTTTGCTTGGATTTGGCTTCGAGGGACGTGGCTCAATCTGAGCCATTGGATCTTGATCGAGCGCGATTATTTAGGCAACATTTTGCTTGATCAAGATCCACGTGAAAGTGTGAAAAACGTGGCCTAAAAAATTATGCTTGATCAAGATCCGACGACTCAAATCGAGCGACGTTGCTCGGAGTCAAATCCAAGCAAACTTGGCTCCGAACGTAAAAATAGGGAAAAGTTCATAGCGTTAATCGCCCGTGATGAAGATCAGACGGCTCTGGTGTTGCAACGTCCCTCGGAACAAAATCCGACCAAACGTGGCTCGAGCATGAAATCTGCAAAACGTTGCCTAAACATTCGCGCTCGATCAATATCCAATGGCTCAGACTGAGCCACATCCCTTGGAGACATATCCGATTAACGCGATGAACTTTTCCCCATTTTCACGTTGGGAGCTATGTTTGCACGGATTTGGCTACGAGGGATGTGGCTCAATCTGAGCCGTCGAATCTTGATCTAGCGCGATTTTTAAGGCAACGTTTTTCCACGCTTTCACGCTCGGTGCCACGTTTGCTCGGATTTGGCTCCAAGGGAAGTGGCTCAATCTGAGCCGTTAGATCTTGATCGAGCGCGATTTTTGAGACAACATTTTTCCACACTTTCACGCTCGGAGGCACGTTTGCTTGGATTTGGCTACGAGAGACGTGCTCAATCTGAGCCGTTGGATCTTGATCGAGTGCGATTATTTAGGCAACATTTTTCCACACTTTCACGATCGGAGCCACGTTTGATCGGATGTCTCAAAGGGATGTGGCTCAATCTGAGCCATTAGATATTGATCGAGCGCGATTTTTAGGCAAAGTTTTTGCCAATTTCATGCTCGGAGCCACGTTTGGTCGGATTTTGCTCCGAGGGGCGTGACCACACCAGAGCCGTCTGATCTTCATCACGGGCGATTAACGCGACAAACTTTTCCCTATTTTCACGTTCGGAGCCACGTTTGCTCGGATTTGACTCCGAGCAACGTGGCTCGATTTGAGCCATCGGATCTTGATCAAGCATAATTTTTGAGGCCACGTTTTTTCACACTTTCACGCTCGGAGACACTTTTTCTCAGATTTGGCTCGATCAAGATCCGACGTCTCAAATCGAGCCACGTTGCTCTGAGTTAAATCCGAGCAAACGTGGCTCCGAACGTGAAAATAGGGAAAACTTCGTCGCGTTAATCGCCCGTGATGAAGATCGGACGGCTCTGGTGTTGCCACTTCCCTCGGAACAAAATCCGACCAAACGTGGCTCGAGCATGAAATTTGCAAAAACATTGCCTAAAAATTCGCGCTCGATCAATGTCCAATGGCTCAGACTGAGCCACATCCCTTGGAGACATGTCCGAGCAAACGTGGCTTCGAGCGTGAACGTGTGGAAAAATGTTGCCTAAATAATCGCGCTCGATCAAGATCCAATGTCTCAGATTGAGCAACGTCCCCCGTAGCCAAATCCAAGCAAACGTGCCTCCGAGCTGTAAGTGTGGAAAAATGTTGCCTCAAAAATCGCGCTCGATCAAGATCCAACGGCTCAGATTGAGCCACTTCCCTTGGAGCCAAATCCGAGCAAACGTGGCACCGAGCTTGAAACTGTGGAAAAACGTTGCCTAAATAAGCGTGCTCGATCAATATCCAACGGCTCATATTGAGCCCGTCCCTCGTAGCCAAATCCAAGCAAACGTGGCTCCGAGCATTTAAGTGTGGGAAAATGTTGCCTCAAAAATCGCGCTCGATCAAGATCCAACAGCTCATATTCAGCCACATCCCTCAGAGCGAAATCTGAGCAAACGTGGCTCAGAGCGTGAAAGTGTGGAAAACGTGGCCTAAATAATTATGATTGATCAAGATCCGACAGATCAGATCGAACAACGTCGCTCGGTGTTAAATCCGAGCAAATGTGGCTCCGAATGTGAAAATAGGGAAAAGTTCGTCGCGTTAATTGCCCGTGATGAATATCAGACAGCTCTGGTGTTGCCACTCCCCTCGGAACAAAATCCGACCAAACGTGGCTCCAGAAAGAAATTTGCAAAAACGTTGCCTAAAAATTCGCTCTCGATCAATATCCAATGGCTCAGACTGAGCCACGTCCCTTGGAGTCATATTCGAGCAAACGTGGCTTCGAGCATGAAAGTGTGGGAAAATGTTGCCTAAATAATCGCGCTCGATCAGGATCCAATGGCTCAGATTGAGCCACGTCCCTCATAGCCAAATCCAAGCAAACGTGCCTCCGAGCGTGTAAGTGTGCGAAAAAGGTTCCTAATAAATCGCGCTCGACCAAGATCCAACGGCTCAGATTGAGCCACTTCTCTTGGAGACAAATCCGAGCAAACGTGGCACTGTGCGTGAAAGCGTGGAAAAATGTTGCCTCAAAAATTCGCACTAGATCAAGATCCTACTGCTCAGATTGAGCCACGTCCCTCGTAGCCAAATCCGAGGAAACGTAGCTCCCAACGTGAAAATGGGGAAAAGTTCGTCCCGTTAATCGCCCGTGATGAAGATTAGACAGCTCTGGCGTTGCTACGTCCCTCAGAGCAAAATCCAAGCAAACGTGGCTCCGAGCGGAAAGTGTGGAAAAACGTTGCCTCAAAAATTGCGCTCGATCAAAGATCCGACGGCACAGATCGAGCCACGTCCCTCGCAGCCAAATCCGAGCAAACGTGGCTCCGTGCGTGTA
This sequence comes from Hemerocallis citrina, assembly GCA_017893485.1. Lineage (NCBI taxonomy): Eukaryota > Viridiplantae > Streptophyta > Magnoliopsida > Asparagales > Asphodelaceae > Hemerocallis > Hemerocallis citrina. The sequence continues at coordinate 36,073,179 of CM030367.1, forward strand.
AGTGTGGGTAAATGTTGCCTCAAAAAATTGCGCTTGATCAAGATCCAACGGCTCTGATGGAGCCACGTCCCACGGAGCCAAATCCGAGCAAACGTGGCTCCGAGCGTGAAAGTGTGGAAAAACGTTGCCTCAAAATCGCGATTGATTCAGATCTGTTGGCCCATATCGAGCCATGTCCCTCGGAGCCAAATCCGAGCAAACGTGGCTCCGTGCGTGTAAGTGTGTGAAAATGTTGACTCAAAAATCACGTTTGATCAACATCCAACGGCTCAGATCCAGCCACGTCCCTCGGAGCCAAATCTGAGAAAAAGTGGCTCCGAGCGTGAAAGTGTGAAAAAACGTGGCCTAAAAAATTATGCTTGATCAAGATCCGACGGCTTAGATCGAGCCACGTTGCTCGGAGTCAAATCCGAGCAAACGTGGCTCCGAACGTGAAAATAGGGAAAAGTTCGTCGCGTTTATTGCCCGTGATGAAGATCAGACGGCTCTGGTGTTGCCACGTCCCTCGGAACAAAATCTGACCAAACGTGGCTCGAGCATGAAATTTGCTAAAATGTTGCCTAAAAATTCGTGCAGGATCAATATCCAATGGCTCAGACTGAGCCACGTCCCTTGGAGACATATCCGAGCAAACGTGGCTCAGAGCATGAAAGTGTGGAAAAACGTTTGCGAAATAATCACGCTCAATCAAAGATCCAATGGCTCAGATTGAGCCACGTCGCTCGTAGCCAAATCCAAGCAAACGTGCCTCCGAGCTTGTAAGTGTGAAAATGTTGCCTCAAAAATCGCGCTCGATCAAGATCCAACGTCTCAGATTCAGCTATGTCCCTCAGAGCCAAATCCGAGCAAACATGGCTCCGAGCGTGTAAGTGTGGAAAAACGTTGCCTCAAAAGTCGCGCTCGATCGAGATCCGACGGCTCAGATTGAGCAACATCTCTCATAGCCAAATCCGGGTAAACGTGGCTCCGTGCGAGTAAGCGTGGGAAAATGTGGCCTATAAAATCGTGCACGATCAGGATCAAACGGCTCAGATTGAGCCACGTACCTCGGTGCCAAATCCGAGCAAACGTGGCTCCGAGCGTGAAAGTGTGGAAACACGTTGTCTAAAAAATCAGGCTCGATCAATATCCAACAGCTCAGATCGAGCCCGTTCCCACGGAGCCAATTCCGTGCAAACGTGTCTCCGAACGTGAAAATGGGAGAACTTCGTCTTGTTAATCGGTTGTGATCAAGATCAGATGTCAATGGTGTTGCCGCGTCGCTCGGATTGAGCCACGTCCCTCGTAGCCAAATCCAAGCAAACGTGCGTCCGAGCGTGTAAGTGTGGAAAAATGTTGCCGAAAAAATCGCGATCGATCAAGATCCAACGGCTCAGATTGAGCCAATGTCCCTCGGAGCCAAATCCGAGCAAACGTGGCTACGATCGTGAAAGTGTCGAAAAACGTTGCCTCAAAAATTGTGCTTGATCGAGATCCAACGGCTCTGATTGAGCCACGTCCCACGGAACCAAATCCGAGCAAACTTGGCTCCGAGCGTGAAAATGTGGAAAATTGTTGCCTCAAAAATCGTGCTGGATCAAGATCTGTTGGCTCATATCGAGCCATGTCCCCCGGAGCCAAATCCGAGCAAACGTGGCTCCGTGCATGAGTGTGGGAAAATGTTGCCTCAAGAATCGCGCTCGATCAAGATCCAACTGCTCAGATCGAGCCACGTGCCTCGGAGCCAAATATGAACAAACGGGGGTACAAGCGTGAAAGTGTGAAAAAACGTGGCCTCAAAATTCGCGCTCGATCACGATCCGACGACTCGGATCGAGCCACGTCGCTCGAAGCCAAATCTGAACAAACGTGGCTCCATCGGTGAAAGTATCGAAAAAAACGTGGCCTCAAAAATTATACTTGATCACGATCCGACGGCTCAGATCGAGCCACGTCGCTTGGAGTCAAATCCGAGCAAATGTGGCTCCGAACGTAAAAATAGGGAAAAGTTCTTCGAGTTAATCGCCTGTGATGAAGATCAGATGGCTCTGGTGTTGCCACGTCCCTCTGAGCAATATCCGACCAAACGTGGCTCCGAGCATGAAATTGGCAAATATGTTGCCTAAAAAATCGCGCTCGATCAATATCTAATGGCTCAGATTGAACCACGTCCCTTGGAGACATGTCGGAGCAAACTTGGCTCCGAGCGTGAAAGTGTGGGAAAACGTTGCCTAAATAATCGGGATCGATCAAGATCCAATGGCTCAGATTGAGCCACGTCCCTCGTAGTCAAATCCAAGCAAACGTGCCTCCGAGCGTGTGAGTGTGAGAAAATGTTGCCCAAAAAATTGCGTTGGATCAACATCCAACGGCTCAGATTGAGCCATGTCTCTCGGAGCCAAATCCAGGCAAACATGGCCCCGAGCGTGAATCTGCGGAAAAAAGTTGGCTAAAAATAATGCTCGATCAAGATTCAACGGTTCAGATTGAGCCACGTCCCTCACAGACAAAACCGAACAAACATGTCTCCGAGCGTGAAATTGGTTAATACGTTGCCTCAAAAATCGTGCTCGATCAAGATCGACCGTCTCAGATTCAGCAACGTCCCACGGAGCCAAATCCGAGCAAACGTGGCTCCGAGCGTGAAAATGTGGAAAAATGTTGCCTCAAAAATCGTGCTTGATCAAGATCTGTTGGCTCATATCGAGCCATGTCCACCGGAGCCAAATCCGAGCAAATGTGGCTCTGTGCGTGTAAGTTTGAGAAAATCTTGCCTCAAAAATCGCTCTCGATCAAGATCCAACGGCTCAGATCGAGCTCCGTCCCTCGGAGCCAAATATGAACAAACGGGGGTACAAGCGTGAAAGTGTGAAAAAATGTGGTCTAAAAAATCGCGCTCGATCACGATCCGACGGCTCAGATCGAGCCACGTCGCTCGGTGCCAAATCTGACCAAACATGGCTCCAACGGTGAAAGTATCAAAAAAATGTGGCCTGAAAAATTATACTTGATCACGATCCGACGGCTCAGATCGAGCCACGTCGCTCGGATTCAAATCCGAGCAAATGTGGCTTCGAACGTGAAAATGGGGAAAAGTTCGTCGGGTTAATCGCCTGTGATGAAGATCAGACGGCTCTGGTGTTGCCACGTCCCTCTGAGCAATATCCGACCAAACTTGGCTCCGAGCATGAAATTGGCAAAAATGTTGCCTAAAAAATCGTACTCGATCAATATCCAACTGCTCAGATTGAACCACGGCCCTTGGAGACATATCCGAGCAAACGTGGCTCAGAGTGAGAAAGTGTGGAAAAACGTCGCCTAAATATTCGCGCTCGATCAAAATCCAATGGCTCAGATTGAGCCACGTCCCTCGTAGCCAAATCCAAGCAAACGTGCCTCCGAGCGTGCAAGTGTGGGAAAATGTTGCCTAAAAAATCGCGCTCGATCAAGATCCAACGGCTCAGATTGAGCCATGTCCCTCGGAGCCAAATCCGAGCAAACGTGGCGACAATCGTGAAAGTGTCGAAAAATGTCTTAAAAATTGCGCTTGATCAAGATCCAACGGCTCTGATTGAGCCACGTCCCACGGAGCTAAATCCGAGCAAACGTGGCTCCGAGCGTGAAATTGTGGAAAAATGTTGCCTCAAAAATCGTGCTTGATCAAGATCTGTTGGCTCATATCGAGCCATGTCCCCCGGAGCCAAATCCGAGCAAACGTGGGTCCGTGCGTGTAAGTGTGGAAAAATGTTGCTTCAAAAATCGCGCTAGATCAAGATTCAACGGCTCAGATCGAACCACGTCCCTCGGAGTCAAATATGAACAAACGTGGCTACAAGCGTGAAAGTGTGAAAAAACGTGGCCTCAAAAATCGCGCTCGATCACGATCCGACTACTCAGATCGAGCCACGTTGCTCGGAGCCAAATCTGAGCAAACATGGTTCCAACGGTGAAAGTATCAAAAAAACGTGGCCTCAAAAAATATACTTGATCACGATCCGACGGCTCAGATCGAGCCACATCGCTCGGAGTCAAATCCGAGCAAATGTGGCTCCGAACGTGAAGATGGGGAAAAGTTCGTCGGGTTAATCGCCTGTGATGAAGATTAGACGGCTCTGGTGTTGCCACGTCCCTCTGAACAGTATCCGACCAAACGTGGCTCCGAGCATGAAATTGGCAAAAACGTTGCCTAAAAAATCCCGCTCGATCAATATCCAACGGCTCAGATTGAGCCACGTTCCTAGGAGACATATCTGAGCAAACGTGGCTCCGAGCCTGAAAGTGTGGGAAAACGTTGCCTAAATAATTGCGCTCGATCAAGATCCATTGGCTCAGATTGAGCCATGTTCCCTCGTAGCCAAATCCCAGCAAATGTGCCTCCAAGCGTGTAAGTGTGGGAAAATGTTTCCTTAAAAATCGCTGTCGTTCAAGATCCAATGGCTGAGATTGAGCCACGACCCTTGGAGACAAATCCAAGCAAACGTGGCTTCGAGCATAAAAGCGAGGAAAAACATTGCCTCAAAAATCGCTCTCGATCAAGATCCGACGGCATAGATCGAGCCACGTCCCTCGTAGCCAAATCCGAGCAAACGTGGCTCCGAGCGTGAAAGTGCGGAAAAATGTTGCCCCAAAAATAGCGCTCGATTAAGATCCGACGGCACAGATCGAGCCACGTCCCCCGTAGCCAAATGCGAGCAAACGTGGCTCCATGCGTGTAAGTGTGGGAAATGTTGCCTCAAAAATTACGCTCGATCAAGATCCAACGGCTCAGATCGAGCCACGTCCCTCGGAGCCAAATCTGAGCAAATGTAGCTCCGAGCGTGAAAGTGTGAAAAAACGTGGCCTAAAAAATTATGCTTGATCAAGTTCCGACGGCTCGGATTGAGCCACGTCGCTCGGAGTCAAATCCGAGCAAACGTGGCTCCGTACGTGTTAGTAGGGAAAAGTTCGTCGCGTTAATCGCTCATGATGGAGATCAGACGGCTCTGTTGTTGCCACGTCCCTCGGAACAAAATCCGACCAAACGTGGCTCCGAGCATGAAATTTGCAAAAACGTTGCCTAAAAATTTGTGCTTGATCAATATCCAATTGCTCAGACTGAGCCACGTCCCTTGGGGACATGTCCGAGCAAACGTGGCTCCGAGCGTGAAAGTGTGGAAAAATGTTGCCTAAATAATCGTGCTTGATCAAGATCCAATGACTCAGATTGAGCCACGTCCCTCGTAGCCAAATCCGAGCAAACTTGCCTCCGAGCGTGAAAGTGTAGGAAAATGTTGCCTAAAAAATCACGCTCGATCAAAGATCCAACGGCTCAGATTGAGCGACGTCCCTCGGAGCCAAATCCGAGCAAACGTGGCACTGAGCCTGTAAGTGTGGGAAAAATGTTGCTTCAAAAATCGCGCTCGATCAAGACCGAATGGCTAAGATTGAGCCACGTCCCTCGGAGCCAAATTCGAGCAAACGTGCCTCTGAGCGTGAAAGTGTGGAAAAACATTGCCTCAAAAATCGCGCTTGATCAAGATCCAACGGCTCTGATTGAGCCACGTCGCACGGAGCCAAATCCGAACAAACGTGGCTCCGAGCGTGAAAGTGTGGAAAAATGTTGCCTCAAAAATCACGCTTGATCAAGATCTATTGGCATATATCGAGCCAAGTCCCCCGGGGCCAAATCCGAGCAAACGTGGCTTCGTGCGTGTAAGTGTGGAAAAATGTTGCCTAAAAAATCACGCCCGATCAAAATCTAACGCCTCAGATCGAGCCACGTCCATCGGAGCCAGATCTGAGAAAAAGTGGCGCCGAGCGTGAAAGTGTGAAAAAACGTGGTCTAAAAAATTGTGCTTTATCAAGATCCGACGGCTCAGATCGAGCCACGTCGCTCGGAGTCTAATCCGAGCAAATGTGGCTCCGAACGTGAAAATGGGGAAAAGTTCGTCGCGCTAATCGCCCGTGTTCAAGATCAGACGACTCTGGTGTTGCCACGTCCCTCGGAGCAAGATCCGACCAAACATGGCTCCGAGCAAGAAATAGGCAAAAACGTTGCCTAAAACATTGCGCTCGATCAATATCCAATGGCTAGGATTGAGCCACGTCCCTTGGAGACATATCCGAGCAAACGTGGCTCCGAGCGCAAAAGTGTGGAAAAACGTTGCCGAAATAATCGCGCTCGATCAAGATCCAACGGCTCAGTTTCAGCGTGAAAGTGTGGAAAAACGTTGCCGAGACATCCAATGGCTCAGTTTGAGCCACGTCGCTCGTAGCCAATTCCAAGCAAACGTGCCTCCGTGCGTGTAAGCGTGGGAAAATGTTGCTTCAAAAATCGTGCTCAATCAAGATCCAACGGCTCAAATTCAGCCATGTCCCTCAGAGCCAAATCCGAGCAAACATGGCTCCGAGCGTGAAAGCGTGGAAAAACGTTGCCTCAAAAGTCGCGCTCGATCAAGATCCGACGGCTCAGATTGAGCAACATCCGTCGTAGCCAAATCCGAGCAAACGTGGCTCCGTCAGAGCCGTTGGATCTAGATCGAGCGTGATTTTTGAGGCAAAATTTTTCCACACTTACACGCTCGGAGCCACGTTTGCTTGAATTTGGCTACGAGGGACGTGGCTCTGTCTGAGCCATTGGATCTTGATCGAGCGCGATTATTTAGGCAACATTTTTGCACACTTTCACGCTCGAAGCCACGTTTGCTCGGATACGTCTCCAAGGGATGTGGCTCAGTCTGAGCCATTGGATATTGATCGAGCGCGAATTTATAGGCAACATTTTTGCAAATTTCATGCTCGAGCCACGTTTGATCCGATTTTGTTCCGAGGGACGTGGCAACACCAGAGCCGTCTGATCTTCATCACGGGAGATTAACGCGACGAACTTTTCCCTATTTTTTCACACTTTCACGCTCGGGGACATTTTTTCTCAGATTTGGCTCGTTCAAGATCCGACGGCTCAAATCGAGCCACGTTGCTCGGAGTCAAATCCGAGCAAACGTGGCTCCGTACGTGAAAATAGGGAAAAGTTCGTCGCGTTAATCGCCCGTGATGAAGATCAGACGGCTCTGGTGTTGCCACGCCCCTCGGAGCAAAATCCGACCAAACGTGGCTCCGAGCATGAAATTGGCAAAAACGTTGCCTAAAAATCGCGCTCGATCAATATCTAATGGCTCAGATTGAGCCACATCCAGAGCCGTTGGGTCTTGATCAAGCGCGATTTTTTAGGCAACGTTTTTCCACACTTTCACGCTCGGAACCACGTTTGCTCGGATTTGGCTCTGAGGGACGTGGCTCAATCTGAGCCGCTGGATCTTGATCGCGCACGATTTTTTGAGGCAACATTTTCCGACACTTACACACGGAGCCACGTTTACTCGGATTCGGCTTTGAGGGACGTGGCTCGATCTGTGCCGTCGGATCTTGATCGAGCGCAATTTTGGAGGCAACGTTTTTCCACACTTTCCGCTCGGAGCCACGTTTGCTTAGATTTTGCTCTGAGGGACGTGGCAACACCAGAGTCATCTAATCTTCATCACGGGCGATTAACAGGACGATCTTTTCCCCATTTTCACGTTGGGAGCTACGTTTGCTCGGATTTGGCTGCAACGGAAGTGGCTCAATCTGAGCCGTCGGATCTTGATCTAGTGCGATTTTTGAGGCAACGTTTTTCCACGCTTTCACGCTCGGTGCCACGTTTGCTCGGATTTGGCTCCAAGGGAAGTGGCTCAATCTGAGCCGTTGGATCTTGATCGAGCGTGATTTTTGCGCCAACATTTTCCTACACTTAGACGCTCGGAGGCACGTTTGCTTGGATTTGGCTAAGAGGGACGTGGCTGAATCTGAGCCATTGGATCTTGATCGAGCGCGATTATTTAGGCAACATTTTTCCACACTTTCACGCTCGTACCAACGTTTGCTCAGATATGTCTCCAAGGGATGTGGCTCAGTCTGAGCCATTGGATATTGATTGAGCGCGAATTTTTAGGCAACGTTTTGCAAATTTCATGCTCGAGCCACGTTTGGTCGGATTTTGTTCCGAGGGACGTGGCAACACCAGAGCCGTCTGATCTTCATCACGGGCGATTAACGCGATGAAGTTTTCCCTATTTTCACGTTCAGAGCCACGTTTGCTCGGATTTGACTCCGAGCAACGTGGCTGGATGTGAGCCGTCGGGTCTTGATCGAGCCAAATCTGAGAAAAAGTGTCTCCGAGCGTGAAAGTGTGAAAAAACGTGGCCTCAAATATTGTGCTTGATCAAGATCCGACGGCTCAAATCGAGCCACGTTGCTCGGAGTCAAATCCGAGCAAATGTGGCTCCGAACGTGAAAATAGGGAAATGTTCGTCGCGTTAATCGTCCGTGATGAAGATCAGATGGCTCTGGTGTTGCCACGCCCCTCGGAGCAAAATCCGACCAAACGTGGCTCCGAGCATGAAATTGGCAAAAACGTTGCCTAAAAATCGCGCTCGATCAATATCTAATGGCTCAGATTGAGCCACATCCCTTGGAGACATATCCGAGCAACCGTTGCTCCGAGCGTAAAAGTGTGGAAAAACGTTGCCTAAATAATCGCGCTCGATCAAGATCCAAGGGTTCAGATTGAGCACGTCTCTCGTAACCAAATCCAAGCAAACGTGCCTCCGAGCGTGTAAGTGTGGGAAAATGTTGCCTCAAAAATCGCGCTCGATCAAGATCCAACGGCTCAGATTGAGCCACTTCCCTTAGAGCCAAATCCGAGCAAACGTGGCACCGAGCGTGAAAGCGTGAAAAAATGTTGCCTTAAAAATCGCGCTAGATCAAGATTCGACGGCTCAGATTAAGCAACGTCCCTCGTAGCCAAATCCGTGCAAACGTAGCTCCCAACGTGAAAATGGGGAAAAGTTCATCGCGTTAATCGGACATGTCTCCAAGGGATGACTGAGCCATTGGATATTGATCGAGCGCGAATTTTTAGGCAACGTTTTTGCAAATTTCACACTTTCACGCTCGGAGACACTTTTTCTCAGATTTGGCTCCGAGGGACGTGGCTCGATCTGAGCCGTTGGATCTTTATTGAGCATGATTTTGGAGGCCACATTTTTCCACACTTACTTGCACGGAGCCACGTTTGCTCGGATTTGGCTACGAGGGACGTGGCTCAATCTGAGCCGTCGGATCTTGATTGAGCACGATTTTTGAGGCAACGTTTTTCCATCCTTTCACGCTCGGTGCGACGTTTGCTCGATTTTGGCTCCAAGGGAAGCGGCTCAATCAGAGCCGTTGGATCTTGATCGAGCGCGATTTTTAAGGCAATATTTTCCCACACTTAACACGCTCGGAGGCACGTTTGCTTGGATTTGGCTACGAGGGGCGTGGCTCAATCTGAGCCATTGGATCTTTTGATCGAGCGCGATTATTTAGGCAACATTTTTCCACACTTTCACGCTCGAAGCCACGTTTGCTCGGATATGTCTCGAAGGGAAGTGGCTCAGTTTGAGCCATTGGATATTGATCGAGCGCGAATTTTTAGGCAACTTTTTTCCAAATTTCATGCTCGAGTCAGGTTTGGTCGGATTTAGTTCCGAGGGACGTTGCAACACCAGAGCTGTCTGATCTTCATCACGGGCAATTAACGCGATGAACTTTTCCCTATTTTCACATTCGGAGCCACGTTTGCTCGGATTTGACTCCGAGCAACGTGGCTCGATCTGAGCCGTTGGATCTTGATCAGACATAATTTTTTAGGCCACCTTTTCCCACACTTACACGCACGGAGCCAAGTTTGTTCAGATTTTGCTCCGGAGGACGTGGCTCGATATGAGCCAACAGATCTGAATCAAGCACGATTTTGAGGCAACGTTTTTCCACCCTTTCACGCTCGAAGCTACGTTTGCTCGGATTTGGCTCCGTGGGACGTGGCTCAATCAGAGCCGTTGGATCTTGATTGAGCGCGATTTTTTGAGGCAACATTTTCCCACACTTACACGCACGGAGCCACGTTTGTTCGGATTTGGCTTCGAGGGACGTGGCTCGATCTGTGCCGTCTGGTGTGAATATTTGCAAATGTACAAAATCGCAACAAGTAATATAGTTAGTGAATAGAGTGTCGAACCCCCAGAGACTAGATATTTTATTGAGTACCGATATTACTAGATTAACCACTATTTGGACGATCGAAATTTAATAAATAAAGAAAACAACTAAAAAAATCTAACTAACTAAATTAATGGAGAGGGAGCGGAGTCTAAAAATTGTAATTTGTTAATGGCAAAATTAATTCTAGGGCTTTAGACTTCACCTAGTTCATCCCACACAATTTATAATTTCTAAAAATATTATTTTTCCAAGTTGTAGGCCAAAATCCCCAACTTATCCGATGCTTTCTCTCGAACAACACCAAAAATATCTCCAACTAACAGTTTGACATATCTCTATGTAAATTTAATTAATTAAAGACTCATTAAGTTCTGTGGATTTCTTAACGGCCACATTAATCGCGGTAAATTATCTCTAATTTCGCTCAATCAATGATGTTCAATTTTTATTGTTCTAAATCACAAATTACCTCTCGGTCTCTCCATGATCCAATAATCATACAAAAATCGGCCAAATAATTGCAAGCATTAAGCACAAAAATTAAACACACAACCATGGAGAAATAGATATAATATGGAATTAAAAATTGTGTTCTCAAAACTAGGCTACATCGAAACCCTACAAAAATAAATTTAGTTCATATTAAAATTGCAATTAACAAAATTGTTCAAGGATTGCATAATGAGAAATTAGAGAGAGAAAAGAGATACAAAAATAGACTGTTTTGTAATAAAAATTGCAAACCGAACAGTCTTGAAAATTGTGTCCGAAAATTCGAATCGTCTCTCTTTTGCTGCGTTGAAATCCGAACCAGCCACGTCGAGTCAGCACGCGTTCTGACTTGAAGTGCTTCGTTCTTCACGTAGCTTCGTCCACGTCAGATGAGAGAGGGAAGCAACGCCACGTCACCGGTCTGCCTGTCCTTCGTCTTTATCCGCGCGCCAGGAACACAGAACAGAACCCCACACGTCACCTTCTCTCTCTCAGTTATTATTATTTTTTTTTTACGCCACCCAACTCCCACCTTTTCTAGTCTTTCCCTGTAGATATATATAGGAGTAGTTAATGATGAAAATTAGGATTAGTTTGATTTAAAAACTAGATTTGGTTAAATATTTATCTGAAATTAAAATTAAGATAACTCTCTAACTAAAATCTGGTCAATTTTATTATTATTATTATTTTATTTTTAATTACAAAATTCTATTTTAACCCCCTAATTAATAATAATAATTTTATTTTACTTTTTACGTGGCCGAATTGTAAAATTTATATTCAACAAATCAATAAAAATAAATCATTAAGTTTGTTTTGTTTGTTGATTTTTATCAAAAATAATAACTTTTTGCATCAAAAATCTTATTTTTTCAAAAAATACTTAATTAATTGAAATTTTACGGAAATAAGATAAATTATAAATAATATAAATGAAAACAAGCAATTTTAATGGATAAATGAATACAAATATTTGTATAAAAATTTGACACATCAAATACCCCAAACTTAAGATTTTGCTTGTCCTCAAGCAAAAAGTAGAATCATGAAGAAGGAAAAAATAATACTAGACTCAACCCATCACACCAAGAGATCTCATCATGCAAGTATTAAAATTGCAATTAAAAATATAAACAATAGCAAATAAAGTAAAAACAAGCATACCCACTTTCTCCAGTGCAATTATCTATTCATAACTCCAAACCCAATCATATTTGTCATGCCATTAATGTAATTATAGTATGTAACAACTCCATCTGTGATTATCCCTTCTCACTACTGCAAACCGAGTAGCAAACTGGAGTGTTTTTTTTTTTTTTTTGAAGTCTCTTCTCTAAGTTGTCACTTGTCTTTTGACGCGAATGCAAAACATTTGTGATGAATTCACCCGGTTACTCAACAAGTCACAAACTTCGAGTGCTTTGCATACTCATATTTCAAGTTGCCGTTTGACGTAAAAGTAAACATTGGTGATGAATACCCCTAGTTACTAAGCAACTCAAAATATTGGAGTAGATTGACTTTATTCATAAATTTTTTTTTTCTTTATTACTCTATTTACTTAAACTCTGTTTAGGACTAGATCAAAGGGTATAATCACAAGAAAAAGCATCACATTTGTATTTTATGTATAATAGCATGACCCACACAATTTTGTAAGGAATTTTGAAACTCAATAATTCTAAAGTAAATAAGTATGCTTACTCTTGTTTTATAAGCAATTGTCTATCCCCCCCCAAAAAAAATATTTCAATGCTTATCATTATAAAGAACTCAACAGTGTAAAAGTGAGTTTAATAGAAATCCTTTTAAAATTTTGTTTTTCTTCTTTTTTTTAAAAAAAAAATAATAAATTTGTAAACCTTCCCCCCAAACTTGAATATCACATTTTCCTCAATGGGAAAGGAAAAGAAAAACAAAAAGAATGCAAAAAGTTCAGAATTTCTCCCCTGATTCGTCTTGAAAATTCTGCACGCGCGACGTTCAGTATTTTGGCAATATGTGGAGCTGTAGATGTTCAAATGGGATGAATTTTTTTTTTGCTGGAAAGCTAAGACAATTGTCTACAACTTCTCTTTGAATCACTTTTCCAGATTCTGACTCCATACTGCTAAAAAACAGCCATCAATAAAAGCGTACAAAACAGCTCCGCCCGGCGACTTCAAAATTTATGCAATCCTACAAAATAAAATCAAAAATTAAAATTATAATAAACTAAAAGAAAAATAAAATCTAAATGCAATAAAAGAAAACATGGGTTGCCTCCCAAGAAGCGCTAAGTTTTAAGTCTTCAGCCAGACATGGGGGTGAGATGGTTATGTAACGCCAAGATCCAACAACATTAGCACATCTTTTCTAATTTTTCTCTTCAGATGTGGATCAGGTTCAAGCTCAAGTTTGAGGCGTTTCCTGCGTGATGATGATGTCTTTGATTCCCCCGCCTCTTTGAATTTATGCTGCAAAAATGAATAAATAGAGGGTGCAGCATCCAAATACATAACTTTTTCAAAAATATTTTCTTTCTCGGTTTCAAAAGTTGCTGCATTTGTTGGACATACTTCGTTTGGCAGCTTTTCAATTTCGAGACTATGTTTCTCACCCACAATTATATCAATTTTACTTACTTGAAAGCATGACTGTTCTTCAGGAGGAAACTTTATGGAATTAAAATCATTATACGTTACTTGCTCTTGCTGAATTTGTTCCTCCATAATTTGTTCGATCGCACTTTGCTCTTCAACCTTTTCAAGCACATTTTGTTCGCCATTTTCTTCTTGTGGTTGCTCAATTGTCCTCCCGCTTTCTAGTGTTATTGCTTTCACATCTTCCGTGGAGTTGACAACTGGGTTGCTTGATAATGTTCCTGCAGTTTTTTCATTAATAGTATTTGAAATTTGAATAATTTGTACCTCATGATTTTGGATGGAAGCCGAAGTTAAATTTGCAACATTTTGAATTGTCGAATCTGTCTTTTGTATGTATTGATCTGTCTTTTGTATGTATTGGTCTAATTTCTGCATGTGTTGCATGAACACTTCTTCTAATGTCGGCTTCTTTTCTCGCTGTGGAAAATTTTGAGGTGGTATAACTGCTCCTTGATTGTTGTTCCAGAAAAAATTGGGGGTGTTTCTCCATTTTTGATTGTATGTGTTTGCATAATGATTATTTTGCATTTGAAAATTTGACACAAAATTTTCATGTTCGGCATTTGATGGAACAAAAGGGTTCCCCACTTGGCAATCTACACTAAAATGGTTTCCTGCACAAAGATTACAAATGATATTAGATTGAATAGCATTAACATTCATATTACCTATTTGCTTAGATAAAATATCAAGTTTTGCATTTATATTAGAAATAGGGTCAAGTTCAAAAATTCCAGCCACTTTTCTTGGCATTATTCTTTCTGAAGACCACTGGTAATGATTTGATGCCATCTCCTCTAAAAGATCATAGGCTGCTTTGTATGTTTTGCTCATAAGTGCACCACCAGCTGCTGCGTCAACCATAGATCTATGTATAACTCCCAAACCATTATAGAATGTTTGCATTTGCAGCCATTTTGGTAGTTCATGATTAGGACACTTTCTCAATAACTCTTTAAACCTTTCCCATGCATCATACAAAGACTCGGTCTCAAATTGAGTAAATGTGCAAATATCATTTCTTAGCTTTGCGGTCTTTGCATGTGGAAAATACTTGGCTAAAAACTTTTGTGCAAGTCCCTCCCAAGTAGTAATACTACCGGGTGGTAGATAATGTAGCCAAGCCTTTGCCTTATCTCGTAGGGAAAAAGAAAAGAGTCTCAGTCTAATTGCATCGTCTGATACACCGTTATGCTTAAAAGTGTCACAAATTTCTAGAAAGTTTGCAATGTGAGCATAAGGATCCTCGTGCGGTAATCCCCAAAATTGAACAGTCTGTTGAATCAATAGAATCATCTCCGGTTCTATCTCAAAATCGTCAACTTCAATAACCGGCTTCTTTATGCTTGATTTATAAATCGAGGGCATAGCATAGTCTCTCAAAGGCCTGTTTTTATCGTTTGCCATGATAATTTTCTTATATGTCCTGACATATAAGTATTAAAAAAAATAGACAAACTAAAAAAAAAAAAATATATGAAAAATAAATGAAAGTAAAAGTTAGTCAAAAGAAAATAATAATTAAATACAAAAAATCCAAACTAGTAACAATCTAGCAATTTTCAATATCAATAAAAGAATAACTAGTTCCCCGGCAGCGGCGCCAAAAACTTGGTGTGAATATTTGCAAGTGTACAAAATCGCAACAAGTAATATAGTTAGTGAATAGAGTGTCGAACCCACAGAGACTAGATATTTTATTGAGTACCGATATTACTAGATTAACCACTATTTGGACGATCGAAATTTAATAAATAAAGAAAACTAAAAAAATCTAACTAACTAAATTAATGGAGAGGGAGCGGAGTCTAAAAATTGTAATTTGTTAATGGCAAAATTAATTCTAGGGCTTTAGACTTCACCTAGTTCATCCCACACAATTTATAATTTCTAAAAATATTATTTTTCCAAGTTGTAGGCCAAAATCCCCAACTTATCCGATGCTTTCTCTCGAACAACACCAAAAATATCTCCAACTAACAGTTTGACATATCTCTATGTAAATTTAATTAATTAAAGACTCATTAAGTTCTGTGGATTTCTTAACGGCCACATTAATCGCGGTAAATTATCTCTAATTTCGCTCAATCAATGATGTTCAATTTTCATTGTTCTAAATCACAAATTACCTCTCGGTCTCTCCATGATCCAATAATCATACAAAAATCGGCCAAATAATTGCAAGCATTAAGCACAAAAATTAAACACACAACCATGGAGAAATAGATATAATATGGAATTAAAAATTGTGTTCTCACAACCATGGAGAAATAGATATAATATGGAATTAAAAATTGTGTTCTCAAAACTAGGCTACATCGAAACCCTACAAAAATAAATTTAGTTCATATTAAAATTGCAATTAACAAAATTGTTCAAGGATTGCATAATGAGAAATTAGAGAGAGAAAAGAGATACAAAAATAGACTGTTTTGTAATAAAAATTGCAAACCGAACAGTCTTGAAAATTGTGTCCGAAAATTCGAATCGTCTCTCTTTTGCTGCGTTGAAATCCGAACCAGCCACGTCGAGTCAGCACGCGTTCTGACTTGAAGTGCTTCGTTCTTCGCGTAGCTTTGTCCACGTCAGATGAGAGAGGGAAGCAACGCCACGTCACCGGTCTGCCTGTCCTTCGTCTTTATCCGCGCGCCAGGAACACAGAACAGAACCCCACACGTCACCTTCTCTCTCTCAGTTATTATTATTTTTTTTTTACGCCACCCAACT